>CAIGRH010084411.1:0-10793 GCA_903798295.1 Fraxinus nigra
CCCGCCTAATTGGGTACACGGGGCGAGGATGGGACAAGGGTCATTACCCCGAAGCGAGTATGGAAAACATAGTCCCCGCCCTGCTATCCGCCTCATTTAAAATTAATTTCAAATTTAAGTTTTTTATCGAAAAAAAATAATAAATTTATTATTATTTTTAAAGAGAACATAAGTGTTTTTAATAAATTAGTAAAAAATAATAATATTTATTAGCTAAAGACATAAAAACAGAAAATACAAAAAATAAATGGGACAAGGGACCGGCCCTGCCCCGATCCCGTTCCGCTTTAACTGAATATGTGGATAGAGTTAGGTAACAAAAATACCCGACGGAATGAAGGTGGGAATAGTCGGTCCGTCCCATAATCACCCCGTTGCTATTCCTACGTTAAATGCTCCCAAAAGGGTATCACTAAGGATAATTTGGACTTTTCACATAAAAAGTGGCATTTTAGCACCATTAGTTAAAAGGGACAAATTTTGGTCCATTTTCAATTTTAGTGACAGATATGAAAATTTAATTTTAATAACTAAACGAAAGAAATCAGTCCAATTCTATGTTTACGGAAGTCAAAAAGTAATACATTTAACTGATTTAGAAGTAAGCTGTATTTAGTTTTCTGTTTTTCTAGTCTTGTGCCGTTAAGCTAACCGCCATAGATTTCTAGTTCAGATTTATATACGCATTAAACAGAGTAGTTAGAAATTCACAAGAATCGAAAAAATCACTCTTGAAAGAAAATCCTCACAAGAAAACAGCCCCTCTCTCTACAAATTATTCTTTCATCTTCTCAAACACTGAATTTTAAACAAGTTTTGTAATTCAAGTTTTAAACAAGTTTCTACAAACACTGAATTTTAAACAAGTTTTGTAATTCATGGCGCATGATAAAAAAAAAGAAGAAGATCCAAGGAACGTTAATAATCCGTACCCTCTGGATTCAAGCTGCTACAATATTCTTGACGAAATCGGTAACGGAGTTAGCGCCATTGTTTACAAGGCTATATGCCTTCCCTTAAACTCTTCTGTGGTGGCCATTAAAGCCATTGATCTCGAAAAATTGAGGGCGGATTTTGACATTGTCCGCCATGAAGCCAAGACTATGACTCTTCTCTCGCACCCTAATATACTCCGACCGCACTGTTCTTTCACTGTCGATAGCCGCCTTTGGGTGGTGATGCCGTTCATGTCTGGAGGTTCTTTACAATCCATAATTTCGTCATCTTATCCTGACGGCCTTTCGGAGTCATGCATTTCCACAATTCTTAAAGAAACTCTATGTGCTTTATCCTATCTTCATGGACAAGGTCATCTGCATAGGGATATCAAGGCTGGTAACATTCTGATAGACTCTAATGGCTCAGTGAAGTTAGCGGATTTCGGGGTTTCGGCCTCAATTTACGAGTCAAATTCATCGTATGGTTCTTGGTCGTCTTCGTTTTCGTCTTCTATGATGCTTAGTGAAGTTGCTGGTACACCATATTGGATGGCGCCGGAGGTATGCTCACATACTGGATATAGTTTCAAGGCAGATATATGGTCTTTTGGAATTACAGCTCTGGAATTAGCCCATGGAAGGCCTCCTCTTTCTCACCTTCCTCCATCGAAATCATTGATAATGAAAATTGTCAAACGTATCAGGTTTTTTGATTATGAAAAGACTATGGATGTGAAGAATAAGAAATTCTCGAAGTCTTTTAAGGATATGGTTGGTTTGTGTCTTGATCAAGATCCCTCCAAGAGACCGTCTGCAGAAAATTTGTTGAAGCATTCATGTTTCAAGTATAGCAAGGGGCCTGAATTTCTCGTCAAGAATTTGTTGCAGGATTTGCCAAGTGTAGAAAAAAGATTCGAAGAGATGAAGACTCAGATGCCTTTATCATTGAACAAGACTGATGAAGAAGATGAAGATGAGTCTACCGGCAAAACCCCAAAAGATAGAAGGATTAGTGGGTGGAAGTTTAATGAACAACTTTTTGAACTGGACCCTGTGTACCGATCTGATAAGAGACGAGTCACATTTGGAGATGAAACTATCATTAGAATCAAGGAATGGGACTCCGACAGATCAACGAGTTCGAGTTCATCCGGACAAGTTTTGACTAAAACTGATCAAATTAGTGTTCAAGAATCAGGTTCTGATGGCCAAGATTCTAATGCAGGTGGTGGTCACAATGAAACCTTTGAATCCTTAGACATTGTTGGGAGTGGTGGTGCTGGTGGCGGCAGTGGCAGTGGCAGTGGAGATAATCGAATGGTGTTGGAGACTCTAATGTTTCTTAAGAAGAGTGTGGATGATCAGGCGCAACTAGTTAATCACATGATTGGTTCAATTCAAGGTGAAGATACTGCAAATCTAACCATGGAAGAACAGTTGAT
Source organism: Fraxinus nigra (assembly GCA_903798295.1). Taxonomy (NCBI): domain Eukaryota; kingdom Viridiplantae; phylum Streptophyta; class Magnoliopsida; order Lamiales; family Oleaceae; genus Fraxinus; species Fraxinus nigra. The sequence goes on from CAIGRH010084411.1 coordinate 2,381, forward strand.
GAAGGAGATCGAGAATTTGAAGGAGCAGCTGGAGAATGAAAAGAAGAAGAATTCTGCACTAGAATTGGAACTGAAGTTTCTCAAGTTGCAGCTATCCAATGAGTAATGTCTTTGAAGAATTTGATTCAAACAGTTGTATCTCACTTTTTTCGTACTTAGAATGGACAAAACTGCCTTTCAATAAACGGGATAGAGAAGGCTATTCCCTTCTTCAAAATCTATACATCATTGTTAGTATACCGATAACTATCTCTCAAACCTAAAGAAGCCCCTAAGAATAAAAACTATAATTTCTTGTATAGTTCATTTGTTAAAGTTCTGTTGGGAATGTGTTGCACACACTTGAGCCCAACGTGAAGTGGACCAAACACAAAAGAAGATAAGAGGCATCGTGATATTTGTGTTGACCGCTTTCTTGGCTTAGATTACCGTCCAAATTGTATTAAAAGTTGTTACTTGGTTTCATGTTTATGAGTTGAGGCTGGACGTTTTTGTTGATCGTCACACATGGATAATCGTGAGCCCTCGAATTGGCTTCTAGATAAATGCCTATGATTTCATTCTTTATGGGTGTGAAAGAAAAAGCCTCTCTCTCTCTCCCCGCTGTTTTCTCTTGGTTCTTTGTCTACTCTCTTGGTTGTAAGTTTTCTTTGATGAATCTTTTTTTAAATGAAGGAGATATTGATATTTGTGTGTGAACTCCAACCTCATCTTAGTAAGAATTTTACCTTGTATTTTAAGGTACCTAGCGGATTTGAGCATAATCCAAACTTCAATTCTACTGAAAAAAGTAATGTATTTCTTTTCTTTTGTTACTTTTTATTTTAAATCTATTAAAATAGTTAATTAAAAAGTGCGTAAGTGAATGTTTTAATGATAGTTAAAGTGTTAGAATTCACGAGCTCAACATATTTACCCATTTAATCTAATAACCAATTTTCACAATAATTAATTACATGTACCCTATCAAATATTTCTAAATTAATTGATTTACTTATCTCGAATTCAAATCAATACTACCCAATTAAGTCAAACAACAATATCTCTATTAGAATCCAAAATAAGTATTAATCAAGAGCTATCAATCACCAAAGAACTCAATTAACTATTGTGACGTGTATATCTTATCATTTTATCTAAATTGCAGGTTTTTACTAACTCGTCATCATTCTAAAATCATTAATGATTGGCATAATGCAAGTATCGAAAGATTTTAATTTCATTACCAAACTTTTCAAATGTCGAATTTAACTCTTGAAACTTATGAATTTTCACTAAATGCTCCATTAATAATTTCAATTGATCAATTGCAATTTGGTTAATCTTTAATTGCTTTGAATCAATTCCAAATAAGTTCCAAATAATCATTTTTCATACCAATTGTTTATAAGTAGGGATTTTCCTATAATTTACACAAATTAAATAGATAATCACTTAATTTACATTTAAATGAAAAAGAAAAAAAAATTGAAAATGCACTTATTTAATATGACAAAATTAAACTCTTGTTCTTTTCGAGCAAGACTATCTACTAAATACATTAGAAAACAAACAAAAATATAAATGCATTAGACAACTTTGCCGAACTTGCATCAAATATTGAAATCGTTCATTAATTTATAAAAGTTCATAAGTAATTCAACTAAAACTAATTTTAAACTTATTCTATGCTTGCTTGATGTGTGTGAATAGTCAACCAGTCATCATAAATTGTTAAGTTGATTATTTTTCAATCCTGAATAATCAAATATTTCATCTTTCTCTGTGTCCCCAAGCTTTTTTTCAATCACATACCCAAGTATTTTTTTATTTCTTTTTTAAGATTTGTTATCACAACATTCATTCATTTCATGTTCAAGTTCGGTTGAGTTTCAATCATTGTATATTGTTGTTACTCTTTTGCTTCTTTTCATTCTCTATCAATTAAACAAAGAAAATTAATTGGATGAGGTGAAAAAGAAAAATCAAACAAAATCTAGAAAATATTTAATCAAACATTAAATGAAATTAGTTCCTGTAGCGACCCCAAAAACTTGTTGATTTTATATACTTCAAATGTATAGAGAGCCACAAGCAACAAATAGAATGTATGAGTCTGGACTACTATTTAATTGTTGATTCAGTTATACCTATATATATATATATATATATATAGAGGCATAAGTGGATTTTTAAATTATGATTAAAATATTAGCATTTACTAGTCCACTGTAACCATTTATTTAATCTCAATCACCAATATTTATAATAATTAATTATGTGTACCCGATCGAATTTTTCTAAATTAATTGACTTATCACTCTAAGATTTAAACCAACCCTGCCCAATTAAGTACACCCACCATATTCTATGTAAATCTGAATTAGCCTTAATCAAGAGCATTTAATCAATTAAGAGCTCAATTAATGGCAACCATAAAACTGTATCTATATCCTTTTATCCAAATTGTATATTTTTACTATGTGGTATAAACAAATAATTCGACTCTCAATGTAATTATCGCTTTGAAATTTCAATAAATTAGTAACCAATTAATCCAAAACATTAAAGAAAAAAAAAACATCAATTAGATATTAAAATTAAAGTTTAAAATAAGATTACAATCATTTATCTTAATTGCCTATTTAATTATATATCGTGGGAGAAGAATAATACAAAAGAAATTTAAAATATATCACCTGGTTGTACGGAACAATGGAAAAAAGACGAATATCTTGCCCCAAAAATATCCATCTTATTCTTATAAAAACTTTGAAAATATGGTTTTTTGATTGATTTCTTGAGTTTTCTCTCCTTTTGAGTCCTCTTTTCTTATAATTGATTAAAAAAAATAAAAAATTAATCCCATGAGGCTCCTTTGGCTTATATAAATTGAACATAATGAATCCCCACAAGCCTCTTTTAATTATAGGATGAAAAGCATGTATTTATGGATCCAAAAATGAGGTAACAATCATGGTAAAATTGCATTCCAAGAAGAATTATGCTAAAATAAGATATCGTGATATTTATAATTGAAGCCATTGAATTTTGTATGTTACTCAATTAGGTCCCAAAATTCTTCTATTATTGAGCCTATATACTTCTTTAATTTCAACACAAGTCTTCGCCTTGAATTCTTTATGATTTTCGAGTCGTCATTCCAAAATCATCAATAATTGACCCAATGCAAGGTTTGGAAGTTTGTAGTTTAGTTCCAAACTTTTCAAATATCGAATTTAACTTTTTGAAACTTATGATTTTTTATCAAATACTCCATTAATACTTCTTATCGATCAATTACAATTTAGTTAATCTTTAATTGATCTGAATCAACTCTAATCAAGCTCCATATAGCATTTTCTCTCACTAATTGTATCTAAGTTGGAGTTTTTCTATAATTAACATAATTAACACAATTTAAGTAGATAATCATTAATCACTTAGTTCACATATAATTGAATAAGAATAGAATCCGAATAAAATGCATTGTACTATGAATCATGGCCAACATATCTTGAAGTTTCTAAGAGAATAGAGCATGATGAGATGGCTTGATTACCTTTATCTCTTCACCTATCTAATGTTGTCATTGGAAAGGTTGGAGAAACAAAGAGACGCTCTATCCTACATTATGAAATATTTGTCACAAAGACTCTTCCAAATAAATTTTACATCTGGAGAAAGTTCTTTAGTTTTAAATTTGATCCTAATTCTGATATTGAATACCATATGGATAAATTTAACAAGATAACATGAAACCTACTTGATGTGGTCATTATTATGGCACCTCGAGCACGAGAATTTCCAGAAGTCCCCTCTTTCAATTATGGGACCCAAGTCCTCAAGCATGTATAGTCCTTGAGATACCTCGAGGATGGACCCTCCAGAATGCCTCCAAAATCACATCAATAGCCTCGGGGTATGTGCTCGAAATTTTGCCTTGGCCAAATTCTCAAAGTGCTCAGCAATCGAGCGTTACTAGTCATCATCCCGAAAGAACCCTAACTCTATCCAATTATCGTTATTCAAGAATTCTAGGTCTATAAAGAGTCTATCCTGGAAGGTACTACAGGTAATGTGGAATTTCGAGGCATTAATTATTGCTGTATTTTTTTTTATTTTGACTTCTGCTGTTAATTTTCAACAAGTCTTATTGTTACTAATTTATGGATGCTATTACCATCTCCCAGTTCTCAATTTACAAAATATATCACTAAAGAAAGCAAAAGAGAATATAAACGGTAGAGCTTTAGCACATTAAAATACACGCTTTATAATTGGAGTGGCTAAAATCTTTCTTTTATTGAGTAATTTCCGTAATTTGCTTCCAAATCTTGGCTGGCACAACAGTGTGATATATGAGGCATTTGGTTTTTAACACTTGGGAATATTTGAATCTTTCATCTTTGACCAAATAAGTGTTGACCTTGCAATTGCATGCTTAGACAACTGTTTGACATGTTTGGCATTCTATATTCAACTATATACATTGCATTAGTTAATGATTGTTCTATCCGATTGTAAATAATGTAAAAGTGAGAATAAATATTAAGAGTTAAGTGAAAGCCATCAATTTTCACAAAAGTTAATTAGTGTTACTTCGTAAGTCAAAATAATATTAATTTTTAATGACATGCCAAAAAATGGAAAATTAAATGATTGGTTTAATGTTTTAATGTCAAATATAAATGATTTTTTTTATGCCTGCTGGGAAGGTCATATTGATGTTTTTTATGCTTCTTCTTATGAATATAGGAATTTTGAGTTTCTATAAATAAACAAGGCTCAAGAAACTTTAGAGATCGAAAGGAATACTATTGATTTTACTACATTGGAAAAATGTATTGTTTGGATTTCTCTTATTTAAAGATTTCATTTATTATCCTCATTGCTGAGGTCGAATCTTAGCTCTTGATTGAAGGCGAGCCTTAGCTCGTGGCTTTCTTATTATCAGATGCAAAGTCTTGCCGCGAGCAGGCACATCTAAGACATGCTACGGGCATGCAACCTAAAGACTTGTCACGAGCAAGCACATAAAGACATGCTACAGGCATGCACTCTAAAGAACTGTCACGAGCAGGCACCTAGAGACCTATCACAAGCAGACACCTCAAGACATGCTACAGGCATGCACCCTAGAGACCTGTCACGAGTGGGCACCTCAAGACATGCTACAGGCATGCACCTTAAAGAGTTGTCACGAGCAGGCATCTCAAGACATGTTGCGAGCATGCACCTAAAAGATCTGTCACGAGCACACACCTAAAGACCTGTCACGAGCAGGCACCTCAAGACGTGCTACGGGCATGCACCCTAAAGACCTGTCACGAACAAGCACCTAAAGACCTATTACGAGCAGACAACTCAAGACATGCTACGAGCATACACCCTAAAGACCTGTCACGAGTAGATACCTCAAGACATGCTACGAGCAAGCACCTAAAGACCTGTTACGAGCAGACAACTCAAGACATGCTACGAGCATGTACCCTAAAGACTTGTCACGAGTAGATACCTCAAGACATGCTACGGGCATGCACCATTAAGACCGTCATGAGCAGGCACCTCAAGACATGTCACGAGCAGGCACCTCACAACATGCCATGAGCATCCACCTCGAAGACCTATCACAAGTAGGCACCACAAAGACATGCTACGAGCATGCACCACAAAGACCTGCCATGCGCAGGTACCTCAAAAAATGCTTGAGCACAACCATTCTAAAAAATAAAATCTTGGATGAAGAAGTCCTCGAAGAATGCTCGAGCTGAGACTGCCCAAAATCAATTGTTTGGTCACCTAGATCAAGACTTTGATAGAACATCAGTTAAATGGGTGGTCGTCGAGATCAAAACTTAGTCCACAGATCAATTAATTATTTGGCCGTCAAACTAAGACTCAACTACATGTGTTGTTGTCGAGCTCAATACATCAATTAATGGTGATATCATCGAATACTTTAATTAATGGTGATATTGTCGAGCTCAATACTTTGTCAAATAGTAAATGGTAATATCGTCGAGCTCAATACATCAATTAATGGTGATATCATCGAACTCAATACTTTGTCAAAACATTAATGGTGATATCGACGAGCCCATTACTTTGTCAAGAAGTTTATTAATTATGTTATTGGGCCAAGGCCTCGATTATGAGCACAGCCTTGTAGCTCGAGCTAAGGTTATTTAATTCCGAAGACTTATACCGAGCCTAAAAACTAGATCAGTAGAATGAACGAGACAAACACATGCAAAAAGAAAATGACATCGAGCTACCCCGAACTACCTAGAAAATGTGCATCCCACTCCCCTGCTATGGAGCACCGAGCTCATGTGCATCCACACCTAATTCTCGAGCTTTAGGGATGGATGCACGGGGGCCATTGATGTGATCATTATTATGGCACCTCGAGCATGAGGATTTCCAGGAGTCCTTTCTTTCAATTATGGGACCCAAGTCCTCGAGCCTGTATAGTCCTCGAGATAGGTCGAGGATGGACCCTCCAGAATGCCTCCAAAATCACATCAATAGTCCTCGGGATTTTGCCTTAGCCAAATTCTCAAAGTGCTTTGCGATGGAGTGTTACTAATCCTCATCCTGAAAGAACCATAAGCCTATCCAATTACCGTTATTCAAGAATTCTAGGTCTATAAGGAGTCTATCTTGGAAGGTAATGTGGAATAAGACTTTTGTTTTTAATCCAACACTTATCCCAACAATAATTAGACTTCTAGTTACAATCCAACACTCATCCCAACAATAATTCCTAAAAATAAGGTTATGAGTCCTACTAGGAGTCCACTACTACCTATCTCTATAAATATGAGGTCTTGGATCATTATTCAGGTACGTTTTCACATATATTTTCTGCATATATCTTCTCTCAAATTTCTCTTTCTGACTTAAGAATCGGAGGGCGACGAGGACACACCTTGACACCTTTGTTTTAGGTACCGGAAGATCACATTCGTGCTCATTCTCAATCATCAAGCTCAGAATTCAACCGGTGCGACTTTCGGTATCATCACTACTAAATTATAGAAAAAAGATCTCCAGTGATCAGATGGTAGTGAAGTGGTTTAGTGCTCAAGGAGAATATAATAAAGATATTAAAAAGGCCATAGAGTATGGAACAGATGACTTGGCTGTTGATATTACTCAAACTCCAAAAATAATAGAGAATTAGAACTTGAGATCGAACAGAAAGAAGCTCTAAATGTGGAACAACAGAAGGCACGTATGAAAAAGCTAAAGATAATAAACCCAATAATAAATAAAGGCAAAGAATATAAAAATGATATTATTGTGGTAAAAAAGGTCTTATAAATAAATATTACTTTAAAAGAATAGCTAACCCGATAAACATCAACATAATGTAGGAAGATTTGCTCCTGCTTATATTAAAGCAGGAGCAAATGCAGCAGTGGCTTATATGTGCGCTATTAGTGAAGAATATCAAGAATGATTCAGGTTGCTCATTTCATTTAAGCCTATATAAAGACTGGTTCACTGCATTTACTAGTATAAATGATGGGCCAGTTAAATTAGGGAACAACATAAGTTTCCACGTTAAAGGAATTGCCAAAATCGTCTTTAATTTACATAATGACAATGTTACGGTACTAGAAAGTATTATGTATGTCCGAAATTTAAGAAGAAATTTAATATCCTTAAGGATCCTAGATAAGAAAATTACGAATATAAGAATCAGACATGGGCATACAAAAATTATTAAGGATGAAAAACTAATATCTCGTAGATCTAAGACAAATGGGATCTATGACTATGTTATGACTGCAAGACCTTTCATTCCCAAATCTTTAATAAATATGGACATAAAATGTGATAAGTAAGATGTATGCCATAAAAGATTGATTCATCTTAGTGAGAAATGTCTTCAATTTCTTAAAATGGATGGATTTTTTTGGCATTGGTGATATACAAAAAATAACTTTATGTAAGCATTGTATATCTAGAAAACAAAATAGACCACCATTTAAAATTGGAACTCATAAGTCAAGAAGTACTCTCATACATGCACGGTGAATTATGGGGACATACATCAGTTGACACCGTGTCGTGTTGTAAGTATTTTTTATTTATAATTGATGATTTCTCAACGAGGGTGCTACACATATATTACGTGACATCAACTATTTAATTACAATGGACTTATTTAATCAATTTGGATATTTTTGGGCCTAAGCTTGGGTCCAGCCCATTAGGCCCATATGTCCATTTACCTTTCTTATATATATGTGATTCATTCATAATTAAGGGAGGTTCTCGAACCCTATTCTATTGGTCCATTTTTTGGGTCAACAAATTGGCGCCGTCTGTGGAAAACGATATGTTAACCATGTTCTACCACGTATCAAAAAGTCATTAAAAATCATTTTCCCAGCAATTTCTCAACCAAAAAAAAAAAAAA
>CAIGRH010084458.1:0-10795 GCA_903798295.1 Fraxinus nigra
CTTTAGAGTATGATGATTACATACAATCATTAATGTAGATATATTGTAAAGACACTTTCTTTGTTAATGTCTCTCATAGAAATACTATCGAGTGTTTGGTTCCATTTTGATATTTGAGATCCTCAACACATGGGATATTGCATATATATTATGGATTTCATATTCACAGCTAGTATCATTAGATGCCCAATACATCGATACCAAATAATTTCTTCAACTGTCAAGATATATACACAAGATATGCTTTTTGCTACTCTATATAGCAAGATTGTATAAGTCTAATAACTATTTGTGCTCAACTAACTCTCATCTTTAGCCCCTATTCGGTGCGCATTTTGTCCTCATTTTTAGAAGAAAATTAACTGTTGCAAACAAAATGACGCCATTTCATCTGACACAAATTTGACTATGAATTGTACCTATTTCAGCCTTTTTATTTTACATTTTCACAATTACCCTTTTCCAATCAACAGTTGTCAAATGGACAAAAAATGCACAAAGAACAAAACAAGGGTAAAAAGGGAAAAATTGCCAAAAATATCACAAAGTAATACCACACGTGTCATACAAGGTGGCCCACTTGATGTGATATAAAAATGCATTCTGGGAGGAAAAGTGGTGTCCAAACATACGCTTAGTCGATATATATATATATATATATATTCCAATCACAAGTTATTCCTTCGACAACAAATAGAGTAACTAACATCAGCATTCTTTAGGTATCACATTATCCTTTCTAAAGACAACATCGATACATATTGACTAGATCCATGGCATGACAAATATTATGGCAAGTATACATTATAGAATACTTCTAACTCATAATCGCACTAGATATGATTCTCTAGATATTTCTTTGTGTACTTATGAAGTTCTAGGACATATATGAAGACTCATATGGTCACTTTTCGACAAGGGAGCATCAACAAGGTAACAATTCCATAGTTAAAAATATTCTAGAATCTTTATGGTATATAGCTCTTGTGATAGAGAAACAAAACTAGAACAATCTTTTTAAAACAAAATATATAATTTGCTAAACCCATGTCAATGACAATCATTTCAAAATTGTCTCAATACATTCCTTCTCATGCTTAGCCATATAGCGTCATCAATATCAAAATTAGAATTACAACCTACTATCAAACTTTTACATAAATATAATAAACTTCATCCACATGATGAAAATTTGTAAGAGATTTAAACTATATCAAAACTCAAGTACCAGTGTCAAAATAACTGTATTATGCTGCAAGTATATCTATAAAGTTACTACAATACTAAAGAAGTCTTTAACATGAAACCTACAAATCGATTTATGTAAACCTCTTCAATCAATTCTCAATTGAGAATGAAAAAGAAGTCTATAAATCTATTTGGTGTAATCTAAATTTAAACACACTATCATGGCTAGCATCAGCGTATAGAAGTGAATCTCACTACTAAGAATAATATTTATCAAACTCAATATACTCATATAGAGTCTAACCTTTTTCTAAAACAATGAGCTTTATTTATATTAAATTCATTAGTCTTCCATTCAGATGGATAACTCACATTCATAAACAGGTTACTCTCACGTGAATCGAAGCTTAAAACAACTCTTATGCATTCAAAACTGATTCATCCATACACATTATATAAATTTCAATAATATTTTCCAAAGTTCTCTCTTACTTGGAAAAAATTTCAAATATCACATTTTGTGATTGGATATCCACGTAAAATTATGAAGAAGTGCCCTTTAGACTGTCATGTGTATATATACAAATCATTTTTAATGGTCTTGTGTTCCCAAACTTATTATCAAGAACTTACATAATCGATTATGAGTCTAAGCAACTCATATTTGGTTATCTACGTGTCCAAAGCTTATATATTCTGAAGGTACTAACATTGAGAAAACTCCATTAAGTGACATATTCCAATAATCAATACTCTTCCCAAAAGGAAATATATAAATTAGACTGCATTATCTCAAGTTTCTTCACATTCAGTAATATTGTATTCTTTCTTCCCAATAGACTATACAATTATTGGCAATCAAGGAATAGCTAATCCAATAAAAAATTTTCTTTCATTAACTAGATCACATATCTCTCATGATAGAGATTTACGCTCTCAAATAGTTCTCAAAGTCGTCACTTCCATAGTCTAGTTTTCTACCCTCTTTCAATAAGTCTAAATCAATAAATATCTTCAACTTATGAAAATCAGAGGCACAACTGAACTGCATGAATCCATCTTTAAATGTAATGAAAATATGAAATTTGATCTCTACCTCGTAAGAAATTGGATGGATTTACTCAATGGAAGTTTAGCTCTTACAAGTTTGAATGTTTTTCTCAATTCTAAACCTCAAACCATTGTACTAATAGCCAGAACCATAACCAAACATGACCACTATGAGTGCGAATAATTACCACATATAAGTTCAAGCTAGAGGCCATTCTTAGAAGAACAACAATGAGATCAAGTTTAGTGGAGTCTTTGATACTTCTTAATATCAAATAGAAGGTCAGTTTCTCCACTTTGCAACTTATGTTACACGTACCAGTCATATAAACCTCCACTCCATATTTATTATTTTTTTATATCTATTTTGTATCAAGTCAAAGACTCTACAATAGACTAAAAATACTTCTTGATCTTGTATAAAGTGTCTTTCTAATTCTTGAATCCACTATTCACATAAGATAAGATACAATATGTGTAGTGTTGACACATAAAAAATACTAAGAGGAACATATTCAAGTGCAATATCCTTTAGCCTAGCTACTTTTAAGCTAAGAGATTCAAATTGTATTGTTGAAACAATTAAACCTTTATAATATTGGTTTTGTACCAAAACCACTTTCACGTACTTTTATCTGATATGTTTTTCTTGGTCTCTTTTTCAGTCTCTTCATTATCCGCATTTGTTTTAACTCATTTAAAACTTAAGATCCAAAATCTTATGCGAACTAGAACATTGCTACACAAGTATGTCCTTGATATTTAGGAACATCAAGTCGCACGGCTTTGAAAAATCATACAGTGAGTAGTGTCAATAGAGAAAATTGACACTTCAATTAATAAGTGACATTGACCTTCAAAGTTCCCATCCATTGAAAAAATGCTAGTTTGAACTTACTACTCACCAAAAAAATGCGACTAATAAAAAATTGTGAACACTATGTTAACCATCTCAACCCAGTCACACTCGAAAAAATGATCCTCTATAATAGAACTTAACAATTCAACTGCTCAAGTACTAGAATCTATCTTTTCCCGAACTTGACAAAGTTCTTATATTTATTCTCTAGAGTAGTATGACCCACATCAGGTCTTCTAATACGCGACTGATGTTTTCTAAAGCATTATATTCTTCTAGTACACTCAAAATCTTATCATGACAAATGTTATCACATTTAGCTTATCACCTTTATTAAGATCAACAACTATAGATTTTGATACCATGATCTATCAAATTTTAGAGACACTTTTATCATCAATCAATGCCCATTTATGCATATATACAATTTTTCATTGATGCAAATTAACATATATGATAGTTCAATGTTTGGCACAGAGTCGAAAGTTCACTATATTCCCAATCATCGTTCGCAATCCTATTATTTCACTATCATAAATTTAATTTCATAGTGCAAAATTTCATGGATTCTAAGCAAGAATTACATTAATTCTTTCAGCTTGACCTTAGCATTCATAACAATTATGAATTCGTAAATTAACAGATATCGTGTAATACAATAAGGTAATTCCATAATGTGCAATAAAAGTATAAATATGCACGTTTATTCAATTATGACATATATCATGGTATTACAAATTAATTCTTCCAAAAAATAATTCTAATTATAAACGAAGAATAAAACTCACATCATTTAAATTTTATTATACAGACTTTCAACCTCACTTTAATATCTGTTGCAACACAATCCCGACAAATGGGAAGTGACATCAGAATTCTCGTATTCTTCTTATCACAAAAATAAAATTGTCCCAAAAATATTTACGTGTTCCATTAGTTCATAATCCAAATCCATTTATTAATTTCAATAAGCACATAACTTTTCAATAAGTTCTATAACCTTTGCTTCTCTAGCCTTCCCTCTAAGGATGCTATAAGTGTGCATAGATTCAGTAATATCTAATCAAGCACAAAAATTGGAAACAAGTTATAATAGACCCATAACTTAATCAAAAACCCACACAACTCATGAATGTATATGAAACGTGATATTTTAAATAATCTTAGAGTATTTTTCATTTTCCAAAAAAATGAGAGCACTTCAAAAAGTAGCTCCCACTAGCCAAATACCGTTTCATAAATATTCTTGATTTAAAAATAAATAAATTCAGAATTTACTCAAGCTAAAAAAATATTTTTAATACTTTTTACAAATTTATTTCAATCATTAAATACAAAAAAAATATTAACTATCTAAAAATTAATTTACTTATACTGAAAAATCAAGAATAATTCAGGAGCAAATCTATGATTTTTAGAATCAAAATTGAGTTCCTCATGCACCCTCACTTACGTAACCAATTGCAATATTTTGAAAAAAAAAAAAATTAAATGGGGGCGCGTTAGCACCACCACACCCTTGTCAAAAAAACTTTTCATTTGGTCATCCCAACTAATTTCAACATTTTGAGTTCATTTGTGTAGTCAGATTTTACAAAATCAATATTTAAGGCCACGTTTGGGACATTAACATATCTGCCTGAGAGTGAAAACGGCAAAAAATATCTTGCAAAATTTCCATATTTTCAACTAAATTTCGAGAAATCATAATTTCTTCATTTTAAGGCCAAAATTAATGATTTTTATATAATTAGAAACGTCTTCAGAATATATGTCCAACCATACTAAATGAGAAGCATGGAACATAGTGTAGAAGAAATTATCATGTGATGAAGTTTTAGATTTTACCGATCTTCTCGTAAAAATTCAGATTTACATCCAAGCTTCAAAATTTCGTAACTTCTTCGTTTTAACTCCAAAATTTAAGGGTTTGTTCTCTTTACCATTTTCAAGTTGTTTTCTATTTTTTATTCTCCGAAACAGTGACTATTTTCGAAATTGCATTTTTTAAATTGAAAAAAAAAATAGACTGAAAACACAAAACGACCAAAATCCTATTTTGTAAAAACTGAAGCCAAAGCACGACAAAACATAAAACACCGGGGAATGAGAATTTCTCAAACGTATCCTCTCTCCCTCTCCCTCCCTCTCCCTTCCTTCCTCTCAGATAATACTATCATCTCTCACAAAATGATAATCGAAAATTTCTCATGCCAAATATGTGGGGTTTCTATAGGCGGTTCAATCAGGTTTCCTCTGGTTATTTGCTTGCTATATTCTTTGTTGTATTTGCTTGTCGTTCTATATTAGTTTTGTTGGCTCAAATTTTGCATCTGATTTTTTCATTTGTTGGGTCTAATATTAGATGCAGCTGGTGCTGTTGGTATAGAATCTGATAGTGATACTGTTGTGGAGGAACCCGCCTTAGAGTATCTCTGTTTATTATCACCTGTAAAATAATTCAACTAAACTGTAATTCCTAGATTTCACAGACTTTTTTCTATAACATCTCGCTGTGTGTGTAGGTCAGTGGGGTACATGAGCGGGTGTTGGTTGTTCTGATTGGGGGTTTCCTGTACTTTTATGTGAACATGTTTTTTTCTATAACTTCCATTTATCATTTTTCCATTGTTGCTTGCCTTGAATAAACATATAACTTTGTAATTGAGAGACCGAGATAGAGAGGATATTTCACAATAAAAATCCTTTTTATGCTAGTAGAGAAAATATGCTGTGGAAATACTAAGCAATTAAGTGATATTACACAATTCTATTATATAGAGGAAGTATCCAACCAGAGGTTGAATTAACCAATAAAAATTTAAAAAAATAAGAGGAGGAGGGGACCATACAAGTATACTCCATTAAGGAGTTTATACTGCAATAATGGAGGGTTGTCCTTCCAAATTGAAAAGGAGAGCCACCGAAAGAGCTGAAACTTACCTCCTTTGCACGTATGCTAATGCCAATAGTAATCAAAATACTCATATTGTTACTAATAATTAATATTTTTGAATAATGGATAAAAATAAATTTTTTTTATCTTATGATTCCTAAAATAAATCTACCAAACTCCCCATTAATACATAACAAAAAACCTAGACTTACGATTTGAAGAAGAAGAAGAGAATATAAGTATGGGGTTTTGATGATTGAGGTTTAGGATTCTAAAATATTATTCATTTCGTGCACGTTTTCTCAACCCAATGATGATGGTTTCAATGTTCATAATTGTTTGAACCATTTGAACATTAGTAGTTAAACTGCAAATAGCTAGGACAACGATGAAACTTTTACTTTTGATGCTTCAATTCTAATCTCTTGTTCTTGACTTAAAGCTTAAATTCATGATTGAGTATTTGTTATTTATACTTATGGCTTTGTTTTATATGGCAAAAAGTTGACTAAATTAAAAATGTATTGATATGAAGAGGTGAAATACATGTCTTAACTCTAATAACAAATGATATATATTTCAACAGAAAGCGCTATGGTCTTAATGTGGGGGTGTGACAACCTGTGTAATACACGATATTCTAGCCCAAAATAAGCCCCTCTTGGGCAACAACACAGGGCTTGACTTTTGGTATTACAAAGATCATCAAACCTCTATAACGGATAGTATGGTCTGTAATATCATTTTCTAATACAGAGGATCCTTAGAGAGGCAAATACAAAGCATACTTTTGATACTACTCAAATCTTTCTCTACATGATGTTATCATAGTCGTCAAGACTATAGAAGAACGAAAGAAAGATTTTAGAAATTCATAGAGGTAGGAAACAAACTGTTTATTTCAGAGAGAGTCGAGCTTGAGATGATCTACAATGAAGGAATATATCTCCTTATATAGAGGAGAGAATCCTTCATGTCCAATAATAAAGACGACATACCAATACAATATTATTACAAATAGACAAATGACGTATCTCTACTTTATGAAAGTGGGATAAGCTAACTGACACAAAAGCAATAATTATACAAAACAAGAATCTTATCACTACTTTTGATAAAGCAAGATAAGATCTTGACACAACTACAATAATTTTACAATATGACAATCATCTTTTAAAATGCAAAGAATCTGCTTTTAAAAGTCATTTAATACAAACGACAAACTTTAGATGAAATTTCTCACATGTGCTAAATCATTAAGGCATCCCAAGGTTTGCTTTTCGTCCAGGTACATTTGAATCATCTGAATCGAAGGGAAAGTTCATGCTGTTTCCACCAAAGCCAAGTTTTAGTGTCAATCTTTTCTTTAAAAATTCTTTTTTCCAATTTTTCAAGATTATCTAGATCTATTAGACCAAAATCATATGGCTGTGTTTGATATTCATATAGATCTTGAGAGTCTTGGAAAACATTGTCATTATAATTTATTTCCAAGTCCAAATAATTCGGATTTTGTTCTTGTGGATTGCTTGGTCCTGATCTGTCCATATCTATTTTTAGTTTTTTTTATCAAATTAATTCCAAAGATTTTCTTGAAGTTACTATCCTTCAGGTGTTGTTTCTGGATGCCTAGACATTTTTCCAAGACATTGGTATGGCCATCCTAAGAAAAGTTGGTTCCAATGGGTCATGTCATTTTCCTGGCAATCAGCTGGGTAACGCCCAAATATCTGTCCAAAAAGTTGACATTGTGATTCTCTGTAATTTTGGATGTCTTGCTGGATTTTGGTTGCATAGTCTAGAGGTAAGATTTCCCATGGAGCATCATCTTCTATGTCTGGCCAAATTTGAGGAGGAATTGTTTGGTTGATTTCAGCCATCTTTCCTTGAAATTCACGAAACTCTTTTGGATACTTTTCCCAATCTTGGTGTAGATTGAAAGGTTGAACAACATACTTTTGACGTAAGAAAAGTGTTCATAAGTACTTGCATCTGTGAAATAACTGTCTTTGAAAAACGAAAATGATAGAAACATATTTTTGAAAAGTTCACAAGTCTTTGAATTTTAAAGAAAAGACTTCGAACATTTTTATCCAATGAGAAATAGGATAAAACCATTAAAGGAACTTTTTTGCTTCAACGTGTGCTACTTGAAATGGACCATTTTTGTTAAAACTTCGAAAATCAATTTCTTTGAACCATTCAAGAGATTCAATGACATTAAAAGAGATAATTTGGTAAAGTTCCAACAAATACCACAGAAAGCAAAGCAATTCTTTTGAAAATTTTGAAACTGCTTGGCGTGGAACCATACGGAACAATGTAAAAAAAGGATAGTATGGATGAAATCCAAGACCTCCAAGTGTTTCAATTCGTATTTGTCTGATAACAATAGATTTATATTTCAACATTAGTTCTTTGGATTTGGAGTGGAGAGTTTTTTCACGGATAACATTGTTGAGTTCTGATGGGATTGGATCATTTTGGGAAAGAAATGAATATGGAGGACTCATCATGGAAATTATGGAAATTGGCTAGATATGAGAGAGTTTTGGTCTAGTGAGTAAATCTTGAAGAAGGCTGGTTTTTCCTTTGATGTGTTTGACATCAAATTCAAAATTTGAAATCCATTCTGCCCATCTGAGCAGTTGAGAATTTGTATTTTGCTTTTGTTTGAATGAGAGCATTTCGGGAAATGCTGACATGTCCATTTTAACCAGAAACGTGTGTTCAATGAGATGAAACTGAAACTTTTCAATGCCACGTTTGACCGCCAAATTTTCTTTGAAAGTGGAATGATAATGGTTTTCTGCCTCTGAGAATGATCCACTTTTATATCCACATATGTCGTTAAAAGTGAATTTGGTTGTGGAAGTATTGCTTTGTGAATAGTAATTATTCACAATATGAATATTAGCAATTTCTTCGTCAATTATTTCTGACGACATATTGACTTGGTTGTGGTCTGTCACCATATATAGTTGAGGATGATCCTCAAGAGAATCATCCGGGGACTCTTTAGGTTCAGTGCTGGTTTCATTTGTTATGGTTAAGACAGAAGGTATGCATGGGGAATGATTTTGAGCTTTTTGTAAGAAAGTGGTGATTGGGTTTTTTATCATCATTTGTGGTCTTTTTTTCGAATTTGGTGGAGGCGGGGCATGTGGATTATGTGGTGGTAACTATGTGGTTTTCTTTATAGTAGGAGGAAGAAGAGGTTTTAACTTCTTTTCCTATTCTTTAGGAGTAAACAATGAAGCTGTAGATCCAAAAGCTCCAGTTGAATACACACGACCTGAAATTTGTGAAAAATGAGAATATGATGTTGGGCAATATGGAATGGAAGGTGGGATCATAGAGTTGTTTTCAAGGAGAGCAAGTTGAATTTTGAGGTTTCTTATTTCTCTTTCTTAATCTGTTATGGGAAGTCGATTTTGTAAAAGATTCATAATTTAAGCATGAAAGGTTTTAATTTTTTGTTTATAGGCTTGGAGAGTGGTTAACATGGTTTGAGCTTGTTGTTGTAAAAGTCCTTATCAATTTTTCTCAACAATGAATTTTGATGATCTGCATTTTTTGACTGCCAGTTCAAGACTGCTCCGCCGTTGAAAGTTGGTCAACTGAGCCATCTGATTTCCTTGATGTAGGATTCACAATTTTCCAGCCATGAGTAGACTGCTCTTTGTCGAAAGAGGTCAATGGAGGAAATTCTTCTTGTTGGGGTAGATGAAACATAGGTATGGGCATAACTATTTGTAGAGACGGAGGAGATAGGGTTTGTTTCATCCATAGCACTTGAGCACATCAACTCGCTGAGGAAATATATTCGGCCTCTGTCGTAGATAAGATAACGGAGTTTTGTTTCTTACTAAACTACGAGACTAAAGCGAAACCAAGGAAGTGGCAAGTACCGCTAGTGCTTTTCTGATCAACTTGACAACTGGTCCAATCGGCATCCGAGTAACTAAGTCAAAGTGAGTTCGTTTAAGGTACCAAAGTCCTAAGTTATGAGTCCCACTAAGGTATTGGAAGATTCTTTTTATGGCTTTATGGTGGGATTCCTTAGGATTAGATTGAAAACGAGCACATAAGCATACACTAAACATAATATCTGGTCTACTTGCAGTTAAATAAAGAAGAGATCCGATCATACCTCGATATTTAGTGATGTCGATGGAAGTGCCTTTTTAGAGTACGTTTTGGATACCAAAGTCCCAAGTTTTGAGTCCCACTAAGGTATCTAAAGATTCTTTTGACGGCTTTGAGGTGGGATTCCTTAGGATTAGATTGAAAACGAGCACATAAGCATACACTAAACATAATATCGGGTCTACTTGCGGTTAAATAAAGAAGGGATTCGATCAGACCTTGATATTTAGTGATGTCAACAGATGTGCTTTGTTCATCTTTGTCAAGCTTTATGGTAGTGCTCATCGGAGTGCTCGTCAGTTTTAGATCTTTCATTTCGAACCTCTTTAACATGTCTAATATGTACTTACTTTGATTTATAAAAACACCATCACAAGTTTGTTTAATTTGAAGTCCAAGAAAAAATTTGAGTTCTCCCATCATACTCATTTCAAATTCCATGCTCATACTTTTAGAAAATTCTTCACGAAGTTGAATATTTGTAGCACCAAAAATAATGTCATCAACATAAATTTGAACAATAATCATGTCTTGTTTTTGGGTTCTGATGAAAAGAGTAGTGTCCACTTTTCCAATAGAAAAATCATTTGAAAGTAGGAATTTGCTCAATCATTCATACCAAGCTCTAGGAGCTTGTTTAAGAGCGTGAAGAG
>CAIGRH010084493.1:0-16050 GCA_903798295.1 Fraxinus nigra
AGAGCCGCCAACTCCAACTACCGTTCATTTTCACTGAATTTAGGATTAAATTCCTGTTCTTTTGTTGAGTAAAAGTTGGGTTTTGTCTAAATATTATTTTAGTGTAATTCCATAATCAATATTCATATCTTTGCGAGGTATAAAACTTAAAAGATCAGCATAAAAACAAGAGCACGAATCTAAATATCTTTAAACGATAAAGATTAAAGAAGTTTTCACTTTAGAATCAATTGAAGAAACGTATATATGGATGGGAACCACCAGTCTTATTAATTAGACAATAATAAGTTCCTTGAAGACCACAAGCTTTATGAGAATGAAACTCCCTTGAAAACATAATCCAGGTCCAAATCATGTTTTGCAAAGCTTAAAATATTTATTATAAGTAATTTTCATTGTCGAAGTTAAACATAAGTTACTTGATTTTTCCTTTAAAAAGTACTACTTCTAAACATGTTTAGAGAGTAAACTTTAGTCAAAAGTAATTTTGGCTTACTTTTCAACTTAACCAAACATGTAGAGGCCGCCTGTATACTTCATTTACACCTCACCAATTGTACTAAAATTAACTACTGTCCAGAGCACATGAATTGCCNGAAGACCACAAGCTTTATGAGAATGAAACTCCCTTGAAAACATAATCCAGGTCCAAATCATGTTTTGCAAAGCTTAAAATATTTATTATAAGTAATTTTCATTGTCGAAGTTAAACATAAGTTACTTGATTTTTCCTTTAAAAAGTACTACTTCTAAACATGTTTAGAGAGTAAACTTTAGTCAAAAGTAATTTTGGCTTACTTTTCAACTTAACCAAACATGTAGAGGCCGCCTGTATACTTCATTTACACCTCACCAATTGTACTAAAATTAACTACTGTCCAGAGCACATGAATTGCCATTCAATTTTCCATGGTGTTTCCACTTAACTTTTATAATATTTGAATCTTCACGAGACAGACGGTAAAATATTAACGTGCAAATAACGAAAGGATTTTAAGGAAAAAGATTATTGGAGTGGGTAAACCCCTTGTCCGTTCATCCCTCAATACGATCGTCTTTTTATTCAAACGTCTCATGTCACTCGTAATACAATATGTGACATTTTAATGCAACTATTCTTCAAAATATGTTGGTTAGAAATCAAGTGCCAGAGTCGAAGTTTATGGACTCAAATACAACAAAAATTAAATGAGTATTTAATCCAATGTTCATTTAATTTGCTTATTTTTTGTAATCAGACAGAGATTGATTTTCTTTTCTTTCTTCTAGGGTTTTTCCAAGAAAGAAGGGATCAAAAATTAAACCCATGACAGAATTGTTGTATCATCATGGAAGTGCCAAATTAACTATCAAACATAATAAAGTTTATAGCTTTATAATCTTCAAAAACATACAAATAATTAGGTTTACTTTTAAAATGATGAGTCTTTAAAAGTAGTAGACAGAAAATCACTATCAGTCTTTTCAGTTTCTTCTTGCCCTTTTAAATTTATCTCTTAAAATTGGATTCAAAACCAAATCCAAGTTCCAACCCTAATTTTCTGGATTATGAAATCTGCTAGTGCTTGTCATTGTCAAAATGTCAATATAGGAAACATGACCTCGAGCTTTGCTCCCATTATGAAATCAATGAACAAAAAGTCGCACTGTGTTAAAAAAAGTTACAAAAATATTAAGTGGCAACACCACTGATAAAACGGTGAACACACAATCGCTAGTAATTACGGATGGAGTTTTCTTTAACTATCATGCAAAAGGTCCATGGTTGGTATTTATTTTAATTTTGAATTGAAATAATATTTATTTATGTGGCGTGAGAAGAATTTGAAGTGGTATTGCAGCTATTTATTTTATTTTTGAATTGAGTGAGTGAAAATTTGTCTTAAAGGAAGAAAAATAAGTGAGTTTTGAAAAGCTAACCAAAAAGTAGTCAAAGGGGATATATCCATCTCAAAAGACTGAAGACACTTGCTTTTGGTTGCTTCATTGAGGTAGAAATACTTTCAGAAAATCTCATTTATCTCATGACAAGCCCTAAAATTGAAAATAAATAAACCAACACACAAATTCTCGACTGGAAATTTGAATGCAATAAATGACCCACAAATTAATTTCAGTAATTCTCCTCGTGGACATAACCCACAAGTAAAAAGAAAAAATAAAAATAAAAGAACAAGGTAGAGGTAGAGGTAGAGGTATAGAGTTGGCATGTAGAAAAATAGATAGAAATCCAAAAAAAATAATCTTGCTTTTGAACCCTTTTTAATTAAAAAAAAACAAAAAATTCATCTGTTATATTTTAAGGGTATTTCTATGTGTGTTGTGGCACTAATTTCTTCGAGAAAAGCGGTTTGATAATTGGAACATTTAAACATTTGTGATTAAACTATGATGAGTAGCCGTTCAAAAGAAAAGCAGGATAATCTGTAAATCATTACTAGTGAAATTTAATAATATATAACCATACGGGAAATGAGAAAAGGGAAAAGCAAAGAGGCAGTAAATGTAGCTATAATATTGCTTTTGTAAGGCAATACAACTTTTTTTCCTATTGCATGGAATCAGAGATTAGAGAGAGAAGGTGTGTTGTTTACAAAAAAGTTGGGGTGTTGGAATGGAGACAAAGTTTCCACACATTGAACTTTCGCAGTGTTTCTTTAAGAAAAGAAAAAGGTGAAAATGGGTGTTTTAAAGGTGATCACGCTAGCTTTGTTCTTTCTATTCGAAGTGATCTTTGCATGAAAGTAAGGGAACTGACCTCGGATCTCCAACTCTTATTAATCACCATATAATTAGAATCTATCTCTTCTCTCTCTTTCAATGATCAAAGCCTCGGATCCCTCAATCATCAGAGAGAGAGAGAGAGAGAGAGAGAGAGAGGGGAATATATTTGTGGGACAGCTGAAAAGAATAATGCCCAATTTAAGGTGATGAGTTGGTCAATAAAGTTAACGAGAATGTTTTTTATGAGATCTTGGATATGGTTAATCATGCTGTTTTCAATGATTTCTAAGTACGTCATCGTTTCCCTGCATTGAAGAGAGAGAGAGAGAGAGAGCTGGGTTTCATTTCCATGCAAATTCAACACGAGGTGGCTTCTTATGTTTTTTTAGTTCATAATTCATGTATTTCGAGTTTGAATTAAACTATTTTTACATTTTCATTGACATTGTGAGGGCGTCAAAATCAACATCACTGATTATTTAAAGTATTGTTAAAATTAATGACATAAATGTGTATCATATCACGCACCATCAATAAAACTGTCGAAGAAATTGGAACTGTAGCAAAACTATTCGAGTTTTATTGTGTCTGCAGTTTGCAACGATCTCTCATAAATGAAAAAAACAAATTTGGTTTTTCATCCATGATCGCAAGATATTAATTAGTTTATTTTAATTTATATATGCTTAATTAATATATCACAACTCAGCAAATTATATATTATATAAGGTAATTAGTATTGCATTATTATATAAATTAAAAGTTGGTGTATCAAATTGAAATAAGTCCCCACTGTACCAACCATTTATGCAAATTACAACTTGTTTTGGTGTTGAAATTTGGTTTATCGTAATTTTTATTTATCAGACAACAATCCTTGAAAATTGAAAGTTAAAAAATCATTCCATTTTTATTTTTGAATGTAAACAACAGAATAGAGGAATTATAGGCGTGTTTGGATGGCTTAAAAACTGGGTTTATCCGGGCAGTATGTGTCCAGATAAGCACCTAAAAATGTGCCTTATTCCAAACATGGTAAAACATTTATACCTCATTACAATTTCTCCATCCAAAAAACAAGCAATCTATGAGTAACAAAGCTTCTCTACAATATATTACAACATGCGGTCGAAGAACTAAACCGTCTCAAGAGGCAAAAGGAGAAAAACGTCATGAACAAGACAGTGGCACCATTCTCATATAATAAAAGAAAGTCGAGGCCTGTAAACCTCATTACACAGATCAATCTACCGCTTGGGGTCATTTAACGTCTTACCCTCGAAAAACTCACCAAGCATATGTTCGAGATCCTCTGGATTGTATCTGATGTACTTCTGCGGGGTCTTACCATTCTCAACCAAAGGCCTGATACATGTCAAAAATCCAAGTTCGTGTCACCAGAATATACTCGTGTCATGGTGCAATGCGGGTGATGTCGTTAACAGTAAGAATGAGACTATACTATTCCATTTGCTGCAAATTAGAAATACAATGCGTCCAATGTAGAATCATTATCCTTAGCCTTTGATGATATAAATTTTTAATATGCAAGATATGGGCTCCATAGGTTCATTTAGGATTCTTTCAAGTGTAGCTTACTTGAAAAAATATTGGTGAAATTACAGCGTTGGCTCCCAAACTATTGGCCTAGTAGCAAGTTGGTCTCCATTATATTTGCAAGCTTAAAAGTGCCTTAGGATTCAATTCAACCTAGTAATTAACTTCCAAATGACAGAATGATTCTAGGTCCCAATAATGAAAACCGTCCAAATCTTTTTTAAATTGTTGTGTGCCCTTATATATCCAACTTTATAAAGCTACGTTTTGTTTCCCAACTTGAGCTGGTGCCTAGAAATTTAAAGCGGGGTATGATTCAATAAGGGACACATTGACAATTTAACACAAGTTGGACAGTATCTATCGCTGAAGATTGATTGTACAAATATAATGAAAAGTTTGAGACCAACTTGCAACTCGGGCAATAGAATGATGTGTCAATGATACAAGTTTCCCATAAATATACATAAGAATATACGGATAAGTGATAACACCAGAATTTATGTAGAATTGCTATGAAATATTTATACCGATAATAGAAAAACGTACCCAAAGCGTTTAATGAAAGATCTGTAAGCTGGAAGCAAGACTTCAGCAACTGCGAGCCTCAAGGATTCTCTTAACTCGGTATCAGGAACTGTCCATTGAGATTGTCTTTGATGAAGCTCTTCAAATTGAATATTAAATGTCTTCAATCTGTCAATGAAATGCAATAATTCAGTCAAACGACATTTTAGTTCAAATTATACAGCTCAACAAGCACAGAATGCTCTCCAGGAAATTACAACTCAAACACACCTGTCTCTGATGATTGCTCTTGATACTCCACTACTATTTCCTCCATCGATGCTAGCAGCGCTTCCGCCTCCGGAAGATGTCAGGCCTTGAACAGAGAGGCACTGCAAAATCTGTAGAAGGAATTGCAAAATAAATACATGCCATTTTATGAAAAGGTGTAAGAGGCTTTATATAACAGATGGAGTTTCTTCTTTACGATATCCAAATAATAGAAGCAAAAAAAAAAATTCCCAGTCTAGCAGAGAGCTAGGTCACAACTCTATCAGGAATTGATGGATTCCATGTGGCTTTTCGATAGAAGATTATTGTTCCAATTACGATATTTCAATGTTAGCACATTCTTAAATACCACATTCTCATGAACTATTTTCTTCTCAGTGGATTAGTTCAACAGTCGTACTATAAAATTTTGCCAGCATCCGCCAAAAGAAAATGAATAACACCCCGTACATTAGATAATCATTCAATTTTAACTTACAAGGAAACTAGTCCCAAACAAAGTACTCGCTAATTATATTGAGGTGTAGAAGGAAATGCAAATGCCTAAGTGCATATCTGCATTAAGATGGGAAAAGAACAGGAATGTTCTCGTTCCATTCCAGGATGAATATTATATAGGACACAAATGTGGGTTGCAATCCCAGTGTGCGTGCGGCAACATTAATTACGTAAGATGCTAAGCTGGTGAATGAAAGTCTGCTTTCTTCAGAGATATATATATGCTGAAACCCAAAGATACATATGCTGAAACCCAAATTAAGCCCCCTATTTGACAACCATTATTTTAAAACTCTTTATTCTACATACTCATTTTCAACCACACATTTACACAATAAATTATTCTGCACGTAAACCCAAAATCTTTTTCTTCTTTTTAAATACACATTCTCCAAAAATTCGTTATTCAAAACTTTGTTTTGCCAAATAATGGCCATCAAACAGGGGCAAAGAGTATGTTTTCTAACCTTAGGAAGATGTAAAAAGTTACTTCTAACTTCTTATTTTCAATCATATTGGAATATATTACTATTTTCTTACTTTTCAAAGTGTTTATAAACAGTTTAAATTATCATGAATTTGATATAAAAACTTCCCACGTGATGTGATAAGAGTCCGTGAGAATTTTTTTATCCTGCCCACTGGAGGCAGGACATCAGATTTGTTAATTATCAATAAGTAAAAATAAGTGGTGAACAAATTGATAGTACTTGTGGATCCCTCAAGATGTGTGGACAAAAGGTGGCTTGCATGTTTATAAATAGTTTATAAACATGAGCCAAACATATGCCAAGGAAATTTACTGATTTTGATCCTCACTCCAAAATAAGTAACTTCTTATTTTCAACTTTGCCAATAAAATAATTAATTTATTTAAAATTTATTTACTAATAAGTAAACTTCTTAAGCTTAGCTTAGCTAGACACGTTATAAGTCCTGAGAAGCAAATTCAATGCAGCATTACCTAAAATTACACAACTTGATATTTGTAGCTTCCTATTATTACAATATCAAAAATTCTAACCACACATCTAGTAGAAATCAGTTCAGGAAATTACGATCTTCACAGGTAGCATAAGTTGGAGCAATAGATCACCAATTCTTAGTTAACTAACGTGATAATATGGGGATAGTAGTACCTTTGTCCACGCAATCCTCTTGTATTGATTTGCATGTTGCTGCACAACTCTCCGATGTCTTTGCACCCAATCATCACCCAACAAATCTTTGGCCTCAGACCTAAAAGCAAAACATGTATAAGCTAAAATTTTGACGGACACAAAAATATGGCTTGTGATGTTTCAACAATCCGTAAAAATTCATATAACCTGCGGACAGATCTGACCATATAATGAATGTTATTCATGAGAAACAAATGAGTCAAAGAAGGATCCTTATATTGCTTAGATTTTCCATCCAAATTGGTTTGAAGAGCCTGCATTATACGCATTGTAACAGCAGCTAGCTGAGAATTTGAGTCATCTCCATTTTCAAATTCGCGGAAAAGTTGCTTCAAGGTAGATTGATAGCTGGACAAGAATAAAAAGACATTAATTTCAGTTGAATGTACACAAATGTAAATAGACTTACAATCAACATAAAATCAATGTATTTTTGTTCATATTACATTAAACAAATCAAATAATTTAAAGCAGCAAAATTATAGTTAAGTTATTACAGAATATTTTAGCATTTAACCGGACCACAAGATATTGATAAAAGGGAAAGTTCGAATTAATGAACATAACATGTCATCTATGCGCAATAAAAATAATGATTAAGAAGGAGTTTATTGTGCTCCATCTGTTGAAGACTTGAAAGGCCAGATGTAGATTTTTTGAGAATAGAGTTTATGAAAAATATTTTTTTTAGAATGTGTTTAAAAAGTAGAAAAAAGGTTATGGATACACGTGCATAATTATTTCATTGGGATAATGTGTAGTTGAAAATGAGTTCGTGGAAAAATGAGTTTAATGAAGATGCACATATTTCCTCGAATTTTGAGGTTCAAGTAGGCAAAAAGCTTTGGAGGACAAAACACAGCAAAAAATCATGCGTTGTAACTTATTTCCAGACCATTTATTGTATTTAGCAATGAAATTTATGTGAATAATATAAATAAAGATGTAAGATGGTGATGGTGCCAAAAACCCCCATCAAATTTTTGTCGGAACGTAAAAACTCCTGCCAAGGCTAACATGGATTAGATAATAAATAAATAAAAGAAAGAAAGAAAGATATAGGACTTGTTCTTTATATCGACTTGTAAATGTTAAGTCATGTGAAGGAGATCATTTGAATAAAAGAAATGAATAAGCATAAAATACTGATTACTAGACAAACAAAGGAACTTTTGATTTTCAATAACATCTATGTGCACAAGGCAAAATTAACATAGTCAAGTAAATATCTAAGAACTCAAGACCCTAAAATATCTACGGGTTTTCTATTCCAATCAACATTTTCAGCAGATGTGCTAATCTTGTGTCCTCAAATTCTAACAAAGACAGTAACCAAGTAACACGTTTTCTAATTAACCCTATAATCTTTAAAAACTAATGTATTTCTCACTAATCCGCTCTGAAAGTTTCTTCAACTGAGTATAGGAGGAAAAAAATACTTAAAGTCCACAATGTTCAGGAAAATCCCCATTCCGGAATCTGATTCCGTCCTGCAGCAGGGGACCCCCACTCATAAATTATTTATAAGACTAGGTTTAGTATGATTGAAGGACGTCAATTTCACTCAAACTCAAATTAAAGGACTCTACCTACTCTCCTTTTATCAGTTCTATTGCTGAAAATGGTATTTAATGTCAACAAACAAACTTGACTCGGTATTTAAAAAGAACAACTAGAGAAGATTCTATATAAATGGAACACGTAAATTAGCAATATCTAGTTCATAAGTTTATTGTGTCCAATGTCAATTATAGAAAAATATTGTCGATCATAGTTTCCACTTTCTTTTTCAGCCCTATATGTTAAGAGCTTATTGAATTTCAATCTTTTCATTTATGATTTACAAAATCTTGATTAAGACGTAATAGAATTGCAATCATACATGAGAAAAATGTCGAATGCAAACAATAAAATTATATAGTAATCTATCTTCAGAGGGAAAGTTAAACTATTGATAACACCCAAAAGAGGAAGTAGATATACAGCAGTATTTATTGTTATGCTGATTTGCAGTAACTTTGGAAAATGACTATATAAGAAGGCATTGTAAGTAGACTTTCTAATTTAGTTCCAAATAAGTGCTTGTATTGGTTTCATTATAATGACGAGGAATAAAGGGTCCCACAAAATGTGGATAATAGTTGTGAATGTCTGGTTAAAATTAATGTTTGACTTTGACTTCAAATTATAAGGAGAATACAATGAAACCCAAACAAGCACAAAGTATTCAAAAGGCAGGGTTTTAGAGTTAGTTGGCATACTCAAACAGGAATTTCACATAGTTAATCACATAGCTTGTCAAAGGATGAACTGTTCCATCTGCAACGGCAGTTTTTGTTGCATCTTTTTCAACAGCTTCTTCGAAGTCACTAAAAGTCTCTTGTGCTGTCTGTGCAAGCCTCTTTGTCAACCCCAAGGCCAATTCTCTGATTTCATTGCAGGGTTTACCTCTAAAAAGTGCTTCGATCTGCCAAATTTCAGCTCTTCAGTTTCATAATATATATATAGACACACAGGAGCAATTTGGAAGAGAACAATCTCAAGAAATATTTTCTTTAAAACCAGGCTAAAAAAACTTCTATATATTTTGAATATATTTTTCAGTAAAATTTAGAGCTAATAAGATATTTGCCAACCTCATAGTTCTCATCGTACATAAGGAAGTTACTGCTCGAAAGAAAATGTCCCGTACCTCTGAGTGAATTTCTCGCATTATTTCATACATATCGAGAAGCACAAATAACTTTTCAGAGGATCTTTTGCTTTTGGCAATTGCATCTCCAAAGCTCAGTAGCACTGCCACACTCCCGGCAGTAACTTCAGCAAAGCACTGATCCATGAGGGGATCAAAGCCTTCAAAAATTTGATCACAAACTTTACGTTCTCCCGCAAACAGCAACTTGACCTGTTTGGAAATAATTGGATTCTCAAGAAACAAATCAATTCAAATATGCGTGAACATTACAGAGAGAACATACAGCAATCCTCATAAAATGTATCCAATTCCCAATCTTAGCTTCCAAAACTTCCCATTGCATCTTCTGAACATCATCTTTGCCAAGCTTTTCTACTCCCAATTTGCAAAGGCTTTCTTCTAAAACCGAAGAACGAGCTTCCCTACATGAAATAAAATAAAAAAAAAAAAGGAAAAGGTGACTTGTCGACATTTTTAACAAGATGCAGAAGGTTGTAATTTGATTTCTTAGAATGTGTTTATTTCTACTTCTGTGATCTAAAAGTTTGAGACCATTGCGAAATAAAAGGAGATGTGAGAACCCAATGTAATATGGCAGCCGAACACCATAATCAAGTGATTTTCTCATACTTCCAGAACAACTTCAATTTTCAAATTGACAACCAAATGCCAGTATTATAGAAAAAAGTGGAAATTAGCACATCACCAATTATATCACAGGGAAAAGACACGCTAAACCTTTCAGTTCACTCTTCTGACCTGCTCAGTACATGTGAAGCCAATTCTGTTCTCACCTGTATATTATCAGTAACTGCTGCTGATTACCAGCCTGAACCATCTGTAGTGCTAAATCATGCAACACAGGCAGAATCCGGGGTGGAATAAGAGTTGGTGTTGTGTATGCAGAATTTTCTTCACTATTTTGATGCTCAGAATGACTCTGGGATGATGGAATCTTGCCGCTGGAATCAGCCTGATCTCCAGGTGATCCAGATGGTGGTCGCATAGAATTGGGAAGGCACTCAAAAAGTCGTTCAGGCTCAACAGGTTTGCTGCATATGCAGAAATTTAATTTAACATGCAGACAACTAACACAAAAAAAAGGTGGAGTATCATGCATATCCAGGTTCATATACAATATATGAGAATAAATAACAAGCACAACTTTGTTGATATACAATATGTAATAGTAAATGACAAGCATCCTGCATAAAGTAGTAACAAGTCTAAAGAGTAAGGGAAAAATATCAAAGTAAATTCAAAATGTTGATCAACCATGTAGGGTAATTAGTCAAGAACTAGACAGTATAGCTACTAAATAAGCAACGTGCACCAAAATGGCAAGCCCTCTTTGGGGCCCAAACCTAAGGTGCATGTACATTTCGTCGAAGAAAGCATATATTGTGTTCTAAATGCATACATAACATATACAGGAAACTTCTAAACGATAGAAATTTTCAATAAAAATCTGGAATAACAATTTAATTTCGCTACTGAGCATAAATAATGCTTAAGATCTTATACATACTAATGAGAGTTCAGTGCTTTCCAGTATGTCCGATTCATTAATATGATCATTATCCACCTTTGATTCTACTAAATACTCAAAAATCAGAAGGCCACAAGACCTGCATCTAATGTTTACCCATCCTCATTTCAAAATTTCAAGTGTTAGCAAAAAATATTCTTCACCTCCATCCACAACACCCATTAAGACCTCTGTGTTTCTACACACAAAAATTTGCTTCTGTCTTTAGATTGTCCCAGTTGTGAAGGCAAATTCAGAAAGTGGGTATATAAGTACAATGAAATGGCAAACAAATTTCATTTGTTGGGTGTTGGCAAATGGTGGCAAGCAAATCGAAGGAGGTGGTAAGACCCAACAATATTCAATCTGTAGAGTTCATCTTCCCTTACCATTTTTGCAATTTTCTTTGTAATTTATTTAAAATGAACATTATGTCCTTAATTTAATGACATGGAAGGGTCAATATTTGTCCAAAATTGTGAGCACATCGTTAATGTACTACCTTCATACAGCAAGTTAGTGACTACATACACATATATAGTACAAGACTTAGTCGAGCTGGATGAACCAAATCAGTCCCACCATCATAAAATCATGAGCATGAAAAGTGTCTAGTCCAAGACAACTTTTAGTTTAAAAATAATGGAACGATTACAAGGTAAAAATTTCTTGCACCAAAGAAAGCAAATATATACCTGTAAGATGACAAAATCTGTTTAAATTCTTCTTCCAGCTTGGAAATAGCCTTGGCAAGTAAATTATTTGAATGGTTAACCACTCCATCACTACTCTTGAAGCTTTTGTTGTCACTAAAAAATCGAATATTGTTTCTTAGTTGCTCAATTGCTTGAAGATAACTTTCTAAGTCCTCATGTGGCCCTTTAAGTATTTTAGCTTCAACCTACAAAAAAGAAGTATTTCATAGATATCAGCAGTTATAAACAAGAAATACATATTTGGGAGGCCCCGGAATAGAGCAGCAGATGGGGGGCACCTAATACCCCTACCCCAAACAATGAAATTTCATAATACTAGGGAACCGAAAATCAGATTTACTTACAACAGTAAACACGCGTTTTACCTTAAACAGGTACCTCCCATGGTAACAGATGAGTTATTAAATCCTTTTATCCTAAAAACAAGCTAGCTAATCCTTCCAGTCAACTCATACTAAGGGTAAGGGGATATTACTATTGGATATAAAATCACCAAACCTTTACATTTTACATCGATAGGCAATCTGTAGAGAAATAATAAATTGAGGGCGACTTCTGCAATAATTAAAATGGCCTTACACCACGAAAGAATCTCGAAAAACGTATTGTTCATAGCAATCGTGTCCTAGATTCTTTTTTCCAAACTAAAGGCTTTCAAAACCTGCCAATAAGTTTTCATATCTAGTCAAATTCATAAAACTTTTATTTTCCTTTCCATCTAATAGATCTTCAAATTTAGCCCCTATTTGCTTTAGTTAAAAATAAGATTTTCAATAGATTTTAATAAAAGTTAATAAAACGTGTGGTTAAAAAGTTCATAAAAGTTTTTGAGTCCCATTAAATGTATAGTTAAAAGCGAGTTTGAAGAAAAATAAGTTTTAAAAAATGGAGTTCAAACCTGGGCTTAGCAGTCATCGACCTTCCCTTGTGTTCTACCGCCAATTTTGATAACATAAATTAGCATATGTTTGGCAAGTGTTTAAAATCTGTTCACAAACGGTTGAAAAATGGTCAAACCAATTTTCTTACACATTTTGTAGAAACCACAAATACTATCCACTTATTCACTACTCATTTATATCTATTTATAAATAAAACAGTTTATAACACTTGCCAAACATGTTTTTAACCATGCACAGAGACTCACTATGTTGAAAACAGCGTCATTATAACCCACAAGTCCAACCCCGGAACTAGTGAACTCGTTGGGTTGCAAATGTTTATTTTAAAGGCACAATAGGATTCAAACCCTTGTCATTGGAACAGAACATGACATCCTTTCCGTTGTGTCTTTACTCTATGAATATACGATAAAATGCTTATAACATGTTCGAGTAGAATACGAAAAAAATTACATTACAATGAAAATATAAAATATTTTTTAGTAGTTATTACTTTTTCTTAACTAAATTTATGTACATCTATAGAAAATTGAAATGATTTCTTATGTTGATAATGTTTTTCTGTATTTATATACATATTTAGATTTAATAAGCAAGTTAATCATCAATATAGTTAAGAGTGAAAAATATAAAAAGTGTCTTGACATGAGTACTCTGAATAAATGTATTTTGTCATTGTCTAAAACTTGGAAACTTACGAGCGAGTCCCTCCTCATGTGAGACTTTCTTCAAATGCCTCAAAGCTTACACCTCAAGTGCCATTGTGAGGCTAACACCTAGAGTTACTACACATAGTCCTCAAGCCTAGCCTCAAGGCGATAAAGTGTTCGCCTTGTTGTCTTGCTTTGTCTAGACATTTTATTACAACTCTTAGATTCTTGGGTTATTTTTTAATAACTCAATGTTTTTACAAGGTTTTTGTTTTTTTCCCTTTACACGGAATGGGAAGGGATAGGGAAATAGAGGAAGATCCCATTGCAAGTAGAGGATGATACTAAGGATTAAATATGAAGACGATTACCTTAAAGATCCTATTTGTATCAATGATATATGAGACTTCTAGATTGTTTTCACTCTTAGTAGTAAATTACAATTTTGTCATGTGCTAACCAATGTTTTAAAAATCGGATAACCTGACCTGTTCAACAGGTAACTGGGACCAAAATCGGTCCAGTTAGATTTATAAAACCCTTAATTAAAAATCCGCTACAAAACCCGTTAAATCTATCAGTTTTCCAAAAACTCGTGACCCATTCCCGGTTTAAACGGCTCAACCTATGTAAATATATAGTTTCTAAAAATTTTAAATGTATATGTTATTTTTAAAACCACCGGTTCGATCCCGATTCATCCTTTTGAACATATCTCTTTTTGCGGTCTATAGTTGGGTCGGTTTTTAAAACATTGGTGATAAAACTAATTTGAGAAGTTATTTTTGCTACATCTTTTACCTATTTCATGCTTTTTAGCAAACTAAACTTTTAATTATGGCAATTAAATTTATTATGGATTTTAACATGTTTTATGGTTTATTATTAGCATATTTTGGTATTTTTGTATTGTATTGAGTTATTTTATTGGTTTGTCTCAGGCATCAGCACACGCCTTGCCTCACAAAGGTAAAATGCCTAAGGATCCGAGTGAGCCTTGTTAAACATAGATTTTGATAATAACAAATGCACAATGAGGGAACGAAATGTGCAGACAACGTTAATAAGTTGATTTTAATAAAACAATATGCACATGAAAGAAACATCAAGAGAAAAATCAAAATGGCACATTATAAAATATACTATGTGCCACGCAGCCACTATTCAAAATTTGAACCATAAACTCGAATGATAAAAGATTTAAAAAAATTAAGCCCGCTAAATAATGATTAGACATGTCCATAACCAAAAAATTAAAAAAAAAAAAAAAACTTGAATATCATAATTTTATATGTCAAAAAGGATAAATATTAGCATTTTTCATCTTTTTATACCTATCTTAGTGTGCATAGCGTAATGCAATGTGAACTTATAGAATGTTCCAACTTTCCGACATATAGTTGTGTGAGTGCATTATTTCTCTATTTTTAAAAATACTTGTTTATATTTGGAGTCCTTAGCAAACCCACGAGTTGAACCAGTATCTCCGTGATTCCATATTTGGGAAATTTTCGCAATAAAATTGCATCGCAAGTGCCATTAGAGTACCGCATTCTTATACAATGATAAAGTAGAGCATTAAACATTAATTACACCAAATATTAATTAGAAATTCCTTCACTGTAATTTACAGGTATTAACAAACATTAAGGAATAAAATTTTACTTCTTAGATACGAAAAAACCAACGTAAAGATCTTGAATTATCATGTTAATCACAATCACTAATGCGGAATATAATAGGTGTGTACTTGAATCCATCATTTGAATCATTTGTTCTATAGAGTAGGATCACCTTAACAATTTTACCTCAAGAGTGTCTCACGATGGTTAGACGTACAAAAATATTGTTGTAGGTATGAGCTCTAAAGTCTCTCATTTCTTTTATAGGCATCCCACCATCAAGGAAGCCAAAAGGACTTTTAACAGCATTCCATTACGAAAAAAACCAAAATGACTTAATTCAATACTACTTTAAATTTATTAATTTATTAATTATTCTTAAGGTAGAATGGTCATTTTGCCTAGCAGCTTTTCATCAAGCTGGAGCAGTGAAATTCTGCATTTCTAGTGGGATTTCCTATGTATATTGCACGTAGCATTTGCTTCGATACAACTTAAGTTGAAATAGGATTTGTCTCCAAGTTTCTTTTTGTTGGATTCCCAGTGTATTGTGAACTGTATGAGTTGGTCATTGACAAATTCATAAAATCCAGTGTCTTCGTCCCCCAACATTTATGAAATCCACTATATCACTTGTTATGGTGGTAGAATAAAAAGCATAAACACTCCTGGATCTTTGAAACGTCTTTCCTACTATTTTTCTTCTCATATTACCTCCCTTGTTTTTGAATTTTCAGTTCTACAGCCAAAGTTCAATTAATCCAATCGTATTCCTGTCACTCTATCCTCCATCTATCAACCTTGTACCTCATCCATAAACGTCGACAACCTGTTTTCAACATTAAGTTTTTGTAGCTAAAATAAAAAATAAAAAAAATCTGCATAATAATATGAGGAAGGAAAACTTTTACATAGGGAAGCAAGAAAATAGCATATTCAGTAAAAGCTAACCTGAACAGAAAGATCAAATTGAGACAATATGACTTCAGCAGCCTTTAAAGTTTTATCGATGTTCTCATGAGCTTTCCGAATAGCATGTGTCCTGATCTGTAAAAGGAAAATTTGAGTAAGAATCACAAAATGCCAAGGAGAGGCAAATGCAAGTAAGCAAAGATCATGAGTTCAAGTTTTCCAATTTGTCAATAAACAAAAAGATCAAAATTAATATCAAATATGATT
>CAIGRH010084517.1:0-11060 GCA_903798295.1 Fraxinus nigra
CTAGCACCAATAGATCTAGCCTAACATGGAGAAATTAAAAAAATACAAAATTAAAGTGAAAGAAGACATCACCAAAATCACAATTTTGCTTCAAATCGGAGAATTCTTGTAGTTCTTCTTCAAATCCTTGACCCAAAATCCTTCTTCTTGATGTATTCTAGGGTTTTCTTTGTGTTGTAATGTCTGCCCCCACTTTTTGGACGGCCATAGGCTTTTAAAATACTCCCAAGATTTGTTTCCATAAGAGTTGGATTCAAATTAGGAAATCATGGCCAGGGCGAAAATGGGCCGGCCCTCCAGTACAATTTTTTTTTGTTTCTGTTAATGCTTTTAAGGGTTGGGCGACCGTCTAACCAAAATAACTGGGCAAGGTTGCCCAGGATAAATTTTCGCAACTTTTCTTTTTTCGCCATTTTCTTCATTCTTTCTTCCATATTGGTCCTCCTCATGCCATGACATTTTTTAATTATTTTTTTCTATGAAAATGATAAACGCAAAAATGTATATTTTTGTTGTTTTTTATTTTATTCTTTTTAGACAAGCTAAAACACCTAAATAAAAAAAATTCAACATAAAAGAAATTTGTATCTTACGAGACTTAAAAATGTCAAATGGTGTCTTAATCATTAGCTTCACTTGAATTTTCTTGAGTAGTTGATTTAATTAACAAGAAACAGAGTCAAACATGGATCTTGCAACGATGACGAAAATTATGTTCTAGAATTGATCTATTGTCCATAATGGGTAAGAGTTATGATGTCCATCCTCATATGTTGTAACGTCCCAAAATCTAGATACCTGATCTGGAAGTATTATCATTTAATAATCTCTTAAAATCATAAATGCGGAAGCTATTAAAATTTTTCTTTGTAACATAATAAATATCAATGACTATTATTTTAAAATAATTTGTGGTCAACAAAATATAGACAATTAAATCAAATTTTAACTTTAATTACTAAAATGAACTCAACGTTTAAATATAATAGTTCTGAGTCCGTGTTATCAAAAGACGTCACCTCGCAACATCTTGCCTTCATCATCTAAAAATGGATAGAGATATCGTGGGATGAGCTTGATGAGCTAACGATCAATAAGCAAACTCATGCATATGATGCATGCTTATGATATGCATACGACTTACTTTAAAATAAAAGGCATTTCTCATTATGTATCTCCTCTCTTTCATTTTATTAAAAACTTAACATTAACGATGTGAGCTCACTTGGTGTATAGCCTAGCCAATCAGAATGTAGTGGGCAATTATTATTTGGAACCCGATCGAGTCCTAACGATAGTACCGCAAATCAGTTAACATTAACATTAATATTATCATTGAACATTAGTTGGGTGTGCCGATCCTCCACGCCCCATTTCCCACTCACAACTTTTATGGCATAGACATGAACATCATAATAAAATATTCAGAATACATATCTTTAAAAAAAACCTTGACTCGTTTACATTTGGAAACTTTTTTTTATTTCTTAAAACTTCATGTATTCTTATGAATACATTGACATGCATAAATATGTCATGACAAGCATTTATGGCATAAAAAGTAATGATCAAATATCATGTTTACATAATGACAACTTAAGTAACACGTTTATATATACACATAAAAATGAGGGGATGTTCACTTACATGAAATCTGTAGAAGTTAAATTTTGAATGGTGAGTGGAGTGTAGCAAGTCGCCCACGAAGTCAACGTACCAAAAATCCTAGTACAAACTATTTATTTTAAAAAAATCAACAATATTATTAGATATTACTAAAGTCTAGACCATTGTTTTACTAATTTAAATTTATTTATTGTTATGTAAAGAATTATAAGAACTAAAAGCGAATCTACTATTGAAACAAATCAGTTTTGCCTCACTCGGTTCTTGTTTGGTTAAATTCCTAATGATAAAATAATTTATTTCTCTACTTAAATTAATGCTCTTAAAATACTAGAATAGAGAGACCTGAAGAAAAGTGAAGACCATGAGTTGCCATGACTTCATTCAATTTAGACTAATTTGATTCATAAAAATGATGGCAGTAGACATTAAATACATGCAGAAATCAATTATGTTAGGCAAGATTCAATACAAAGCCAAAATATGAGATACGAAGAATTTAGGAGATAAAATAAACTTAGATCATATATCGTTCTAGAAATCAAGAGCTACAAAAAAATCAAAAGAATAAACTAGGCTTTAACCCTCAAAGTCCAAATTAAAACTAAGCTGGTGCTATGAATTAAATTCTATTACCATGGAAATTTAATTTGTATGTGCGTGCATATTGGGATTCAAAACATAGTTTATTCCCTAATTCAACAAACCTTCAATTTGCCCATTATAATGATTCATAAGTTGACTAATGATTGCCAAGCAAAAATCAAAATTGTGGATACCTTGAGGATTCAAACTTGATCCAGCTGCAGCTTCAAAGTGGACGTCAATCCCAAATTGCAATAGTTCTATATATGGGCGAAATCCTTATTTTTTATCTAATGGCATATAATTAGGTATAATTGGCATAGAGATGATAATTACGCGAATAAAGCACGTGGTGTTACAAAATCCTACCCCTTAAAATAAATTTCGTTCTCGAAATTGGAACATTGCAGATAAATAGGGCATTGGCACGTATAGTATCTTCATGCTCCTATGTTGCGACTTCCACTACATGGTTTTTCTAAAATAAGTTAACTAGAGTTATCCTCTTAATTATGAGTCAATTGTCTTCTCCGTTTAAGATTTGATGCATTAAAAGTGGAATGAACCCTTGGTTGCTCATGATCCAAATCTCCCATGAATCTTAACATAGAGTTTACATTAATGCCTAAGAATATTAAACTTGATCGTGTACTATATAAAATGCACACATGGACTAAAAGTACCAAGTAAATTTAAGTTTACTGTAGGTATAAAATTTTCACACTAGACAATCTTATTATTTATTTACTTAGTTTATAAAAATTGCACAACACGGTAATACACCTTCTAAAATTATTTCATATCATGTCCGAAAATAGTCTTTTACGCATTTTGTTGGGATTATTTCAACCAAACAACCGCACAGACAAAAAAATAATACCTGAGAACTCACACTGCAATAAAAGAAAATAACAACATATTGTTCACCCATTTCGGCAAAGCCTAATCTGAGGGGTTCAAAGGTAAACCAAGCCCGTCACTATACAAGAACCTTCAAGAGAGAGTGGAATAATCAGTACAAAACCAAAACTCAGACCATTAAACAACACACGGTCATCGATCCACCATCGGATCTCCCAATACTGCCTAAACAACACAAAATCAAAAACTTCACAACCTAACCTAAAACACTGTACACAGCCCACTAAATACACTCAATAACCAAGGCTCAATCCTGATTCAACAATACAAAACCAGCATATTAATACAACTCAAGATTCAAATGGAAACGCTCGAAGAAACACTCAGAATTGCTTCATGGATAGAACTAAGCTGAGAACCGTATGAAAGCCAAGAAGAAAAGTAACGATACAGTAGCCTTAGGTGAGATATATACATTAATCCTTGGCCTTAGATCTAATCCAATGGCCCAAGTAAGTTCCAAACAAACACAGATTCAGGTGGAATTAAATGAGCCAACAAGATCATGCCAAGTGGGAAGGCCAGCAAAAAACACATTTTCACTCTTAAAACCGGGTTTAAGAACCACAACTCACAATCTTCGCCTTGGTTTTGAAACCTCTCACTCTCTCTAGTTGCTGCATTGCATATGACGGTATTTTATCCTACATCATCGCCCAGGTGCCTGTAAAAGATTAACCAGTATCAATATGCAGTAAAGATAAACAAGTTCTAAACGTATTCAAAGATAGAATTTTGGTTCCTATATCAGATGGATTTACATCATTATGAATTTTCTCAAGAATAATCTCACCATATGCAATTTTTTCACGTATAAAATGGTACTTCACCTAAATATGCTTGGATCTTTCATGATAAACAGGATTTTGCATAATAGTAAAGCACTTTGACTATTAATGAAAATTGTAGGTGTCTCATATAAAAAATTCAATGCTCCGAAAATTCTCTTTAACCAGATACATTCTTTTACAAATTCAGCTATTGCCACATATTCAACCTCTGTTCTGGATAATGTGACAATAGGTTGAAGTTGTGACTTTCAAGTGATACAATTATCACCAAGTGTAAAGAAAGCATTGACATTTATTGCACTTTCACTAAATTGAAGTGTATCATTTTTCGATGTAGGTCGGTAGTATCCTTTCTTAAACACCATTTATATAAGTATGGGTCTTATGGTGTGGTTACCACATATTCCTTCATTAATTTTTCAAAGAATATATAACACCTCTTCTCCTCATGTGCATCGAAGGAGGGACAATCAGTTGCCTTTTTTGTATAGCACATCATCTTGGAGAACGAAGTGTACAACTTTTCTTCTAAGTTTGTGGGCTTCATCCTTGTTTCCACGTAGGACCTGATCCTTGAGGAAGGCAATAATAGGTTACATCCATGATGAAGTGCCTTCATTCTACACCACTTCTTCTTCTTTTGAGATATAGGGTCTGGATAGGTGCTCAGTGGGCTATATCTTTAGAAGTTTAAAATCTTTACTGCTAGTCAACTTTGATATGATATCGGCGTGGGTGTTTTCAAAATCTAAAATTTGTGCCAACTCAACATTTTCAAAAGATGGGAGGAGGTCCATAACCTGTTTGAGGTTTGCTACCATGTCTTTCTCTTGCGGTGAAGTTGTGATTGGCTTGGCTTACCTCCAGTTGAGAGTTACAACTTATAAGTAGCCTCTTCAATTGTATCTCCTTAGCCAATTTGAGGCCAGCCAGAAGAGTCTCATATTTAGCAACATTGTTGGAGGCCTTCAATTCGAACCTCCACGTATGATTATGCTTGTGTCCTTCTCAACTTACGAAGACCACTCATGCACCGAAGGCTATCTCTTCAGAAGAGCCATCCATGAAGAGGCTCCAAGTGGTGGACTCAACGAGTTCCATTATCTCCTCTATTTCAGGGATATTGGTGAATTCTGCCACAACATTTGCAGGAGCTTGACCCTTGATGGAGGTTCTTACCTTGATGATAAGGTCAAATTTATTTGGCTCTACAGCCTATTTTATCAGCCTCTTCAAAGCATCAGACTTTCGAAGTACGTGCTTGAGTGGAATCAAATTCTTCTGCATCATGCGCATGAAAGAAACATTTCTTTCAAGTTTTGAGATCTGAAACCGGCATAATGCTCAAGACAACCAAGTAGTACTTCCCCTTTTAATGCTCTCCTTATTTTCATGTAACCACGATATTCCTCCACCACAAGTGAAGGCATATTAATAAAATCTTGTAGGTACCGCCTCCTGTAACTAAAAAGATGGTGTCCATGAAGCTCAACAACTCATGCCTCATGGTGGAATCCACAAGTTGGTCTATCTTGAAAAGGGGAAAGCTTTCCTTTAGGTAAGCTTGGTTAAGGTTGGAAAAGTCTATGTAGATCTTCCATTTACCATTATACTTTTTCACAAGGAAAAGATTGGATATTCACTTCGGATATAGGGGCCTCTCTGATAAAGTCATTGGTTATCAACTTTTCCACGTCTTCCTTTAAAACTTCATACATCTCTGGGTTGAGAGATCTCTTTTTTATCTATGCGGGGGCAAATGTATGATCAATTTTGAGATGGTGGCAACTGACCTTTTGGTCAATGCCAACCATGTCCTCGTACATCCAAAAGCCAACATATAGGTTCTTGCAGAAGATGTCTTTTAACTTCTTCATCGCTTCTGGGGGTAGATCTTTTTCCACTTATAGTGATTTCATCGGAACTTGAGGGTCTACAAGAAAACTCTCTAGTTCTTCTGCTGGAGTTGTTTGTAAATTGGATTCCATGATACGAGGGTCCAAACTCATCGTATGTAGCCCTTTCTTCTGGGGTCCTCCATTCTCAAGGGGCATATACCATTTCAATGTCTTTTCCTTGTTCAGAGGTCTGCCTTTCTTTAGGGGCATCGAGCATTTTGATGTCAAGTAATACTACGTTAACATTCTGAAGCTCAGCCTTCCATAAAGAGTTTAGATAGCATTCTCTAGACCCCATCTGGTGACCTCTAACGGTGGCATTGGCATGTTCTATGGGGAACTTAATGCATACGTCAAGTATGGAGGTGATGACTTATAGTTCTTTTAGTGTAAGTCTTCCAAGTGCCTCATGATAGGCTGTCATGTTATCCACTACGAGAAATTCCATGAGCTAGCGGGCTGTTTGAGGTGGTGATCTCATTTCCACTGCAAGAGCGATATTTCATCTTAGGATGATGCTATCACCAATGAACCTATATATTGGGGAGATAATGGGGTCAGCTCATGATCCACTAGCATCTTGTCATAGGTGCACCAAATATGATGTGAATGGCATTTTCATTGTTCACTAACTTGTGCTTCAGCCCATTGCGGCTTTCACCACTAGGGCATAAAAATGCGAGTATTGCAAACCTGTCGCATCTTATTGGGTGAAGGTGATGGGCTCAATGTTTTCATCCAATGGAATTAGTTGTTCTAGCCATTGGAGGATCATTGGCCTCCCTAGCATAATTTGTTTTGTGTTTTGTGACTCATCTCCTACATATGGACTTTCGAAGATTGTATATATCTTGGATAGGTTTATTATTCGGTCTATTGAGGGTCATTTCTTTGCCTTTGTCAATTTTTAGGCCTTTCTATATCTTCCTTCCTCCTATGACAAGGGGAGTTCTCTCTAGGAAGTCACCTTGCTTCATTTCACCTAGGCTATTGAGCTTATCTAGGTGAGGATGGATTTCCTTGTAGAGGTGATCCGCTCTTTTATGATTACAGGATTATTGCAATCACTGAGTTGTAATATATCTCTGCACTCACTAGTTTTGTGACCATGGTCCGGTAGGGCCGCACATCATGATAGGGCCTATTCTTAGGTCTACTGCCTCTTTAGTGGGTTGGTTGCCTTGGGGCAACTTTTGTCTCCTCATAACCACTAAGTCCAATTTCTTCACAAGCTAAGGTTGGTATGACGTTCAAGACAACCTCTCTTTAGGACGGAGAGGGCTTTTCTGTTAGTAAATTTTTCACAATAGGTAAATTCATCGTAAAATGGCACCGGGTTGTTTTCTAGCATTTTACCAATTATTTGCCTCATGTCTTGGAGATGTTGAATGGGGCTTCTCCATCCTTTTTGGACATGTACTGATTCAAGAATATTTTTTTGAATTTAGACTAACTCATGATACTCCCTGACTGAACTCTACTATACTACTTCTTAGCCACTCCACCTAAGGTTAAATAGATGGCCCTGTACTTCTAATCTGGTGAGGCACCCCTCAAACTCATATAAATCTTATAAGTGCTAAGGTTCTCTTTGGATCCCATCCACCTTCATATATAGGAATCTTGGGAGACATGAAATGGTTTGGCATAGGTTTACTTCGAAGATCCTCGAAGAAATGGAGGTTATCATCTTCATCATCAAGCTCATAAAACCTATATGGTCCATAAGAATCCTCATCATTACCTTAATACCTGAGTGGTTGAAAGGTTCTCGCTTATTCTCTTGCAACCTCTGCTAACCTTCCCTATTGCTTATTTCTAGATGGGAGGTCATTTTGAGTACTTCGCATTTATTCATAAGACCTTTCTATGGGAGATGGTTGTTGAGGACTATTCATATGCATATCAGGGCCAATCATATCAAAGACACTAGTGGACCTCTGAGCGGAAAATGTCTTCTCTATGAGCGGGTCATTTGCAGGTCAACCAGAAGCGTAATTTGTAGACAAACCCACTCCCTTTCAATAGGGCTAGTATTACTCTTGTGCCTTTGAGAATGAGCCCTTTGACTTTTTACTTTTTCCTCATGTTGTTGTTGGAAGACTCTTGATTGAGGCATATTTTGATGCATTTGATAGCTCGCATGCTTCTTAGCTTTGCATGAAGAGCTATTGCATACTCCTCATATTGGTGGCCATGTCGCCACCTCTTTTGTGAGGCGTGCAGTGGCCCTTCCACCTCAACGATGATGGTAGAGAGGTCAACGATGTGTGACATTGGTTCAAACGACCTATTCTTCAGAGACCTTTCTTGCTCTTCTTGAATGCAAGTCCTCATCACTATCACTCATTGTGGGTAGACGCCTCTTTTCATTAAAGAGGTTGTCTTTTGGACAAATTTATGCCTCCAAACATTCCTTTTTCAAGGAATGCAAACTCCCAAAATTAAGAGAGAACACTTAGAAACACTTCTTTTTTTGAAACTTTCATTTGTTATTTATTCAAGAACAAAACATTTCTTCAAGGGAAAAGTTATAATTTTTCTAGCAAGCTTTGTCCATGAGGTTGCTCGTGGTTATAGTGTATTTTTCCATGGATGGTGCCAATTTGTTGACATCATTTTTTGTAAGTGTGACGTGGCCAACTGATCCTAGCTCCTCTCACATCCTCGTAGCCTATTCGTGTAAACACATGACAAGTTGTTAGATGCGTGTGGCTTGCTCTAGTGGTGGGAGAGACAGTCGTGAGCACTCTAACAGTCAAGTCAGTCCATGTATGAGTGATTATTTGAGTATGGGATGTGCTAAAGACATGAGCCATTAAGCAAAAGGGATTCAGATCCTGAAGAGTATAGAGAGTAATGGGAAGATGTCTAGTTAAGGCATATTTTGATGCATTTAATAGCTCGCATGCTCTTGTATTTGTATGAGGTTGCATACTCCTCATATTGGTGGCCATGCCCGTCACATCTTTGGTGAGGTGTACAGTGACCCTTCCACTTCAACGATGATGGTTGTGAGGTCAACATGTATGACATTGGTTTGAAGGACCTTTTCTTTAGAGACCTGTATTGCTCTTCTTGGATGTCTGTCCCATCACTATCACTCATTGTGGCTAGACGCCCCTTTTAGTCAAAGTGTTTAGTTATAGTAAATTTTTCCATAGACGACGCCAATTTGTTGACATCATTTTTTGTAAGGGTGATGTAGCCAATCGATTTCGGCTCCTCTCACATCCACGTAGCCTTTTCTTACACATAGGACAAACCGTTAGATTCGTGTAGCCTTCTCTGGTAGTAGGAGAGACGGTCGAAAGCACTCGTAACTATCAATTCAATCCATGTATGAGTGATTACTTGAGTGTAGGACGTGCTAACAATGTTAGCCACTAAGTAAAAGGGGGTTCAAACCCAAAAGGGTATAGAAAGTAATGGGAAGATGCCTAGTTGAGGAGTATTTTGATGCATTTGATAGCTTGCATGTTCTAGCATATGCATGAGGAGCTATTGCATACTCTTCATATTGGTGGCCACGTCAGCCACCTCTTTGGTAAGGTGTGCAGTGACCCGTCCACCTCAATAATGATGGAAGTGGTCAACAGTGGGTGACATTAGTTCAAAGGACTTCTTCTTCAGAGACCTCTCTTACTCTTCTTGGATGCGTGTCC
This sequence comes from Fraxinus nigra, assembly GCA_903798295.1. Taxonomy (NCBI): domain Eukaryota; kingdom Viridiplantae; phylum Streptophyta; class Magnoliopsida; order Lamiales; family Oleaceae; genus Fraxinus; species Fraxinus nigra. The sequence goes on from CAIGRH010084517.1 coordinate 9,487, forward strand.
TCCTCACTATCAATTCTTGTGGGTGGACATCTCTTTTAGTCAACGAGGTTGTCTTGTGGGCAAAATATTCCTTTTTCAAATAATGTAAACACCCAAAATTAAGATAGAACACTTAGAACCACTTCTTTCTTTGAAACTTTCACTTGTTCTTTATTCAAGAACAAAATATTTCTTCAAGGAGGAATTTTTACTTTTTTCTAGCAAGTTTTGTCCACGAGATTGCTCGTGGTTATAATGTATTTATCCATAGAAGACGCCAATTTGTTAGCATCATTTTTTGTACGAGTGACATAGCCAACAGATCTCGGCTCATCTCACACCCACATAAGTAAAGGGGGTTCAGATTGTGAAGGGTATAGAGAGTAATGTGATAGCAAAGTTATAGTTTGAGTGCATAAAATTGCATTAGCATGGAATCACAGTAAGTGTGAACTTTTATTTTAGAGGAGAGTAAATACTAATCATTGGAAGAAGAGACACGCGATCTCATCCTAACAGTCGAGACGCCTTATCAGAAACATCATTCTTTCAATCCTAGACTCAAGCGTGTTTAATGTTATGACCATTTCAACCTTATATGCCTAGGTTGTGTGGACTAGATTTAACATATTGATTTAGTAGAGTGGCTACTACAATGAATGGTCACGTCATTGAATCACAAAGTATTTTGTACTAAAGATCTTTGTACGTTCAAAAATTGTCTCTTCTCGTCCAAAGGGTTCGGCCCTTCCTATAGATTTGGCCCCTGCACGTGGGTTAGTCTTCTTCATAGAAGTTCGACATTTTCATGAGTTTGATTAATTTTGCTACATACGCCAAATGACATGGAGTGGGCTGAAGTTTACTTGCTATATGGCAGCCACATGGCCATGATTGGAGCAACGCTGGAAGAAGAGTAAAAATTATCATTAGCGTACCCTAACTTATATTACAAATCAAAAGTAAGTTAAAAAAATTCAAAACTCTTGGCCTGAAATTTAGGAAAATTAACAACCAAAAGAGGAGCTAAAGCAATATGTCAATAATTAGTAGGCAACAACCGAATGTTGACAAGGAAAGTATGCAATCGATCGATGGCCTTGAAGAATAACGTGGCGACCTGGGGAGTATCATGCTTATAAGGTAACACCAAAACAAAACAAAATCAACATGAAAGTCATGCAAAAGAGTAGGCGATATCAATTTTGGCACAAGGTTAATAACACATGAAATGTTTTACTTCGGTGGTAATGCTATAGGTAATTCTCCAACTATGTTAGTGTTAAGTGTATCGACTACATGCGTAATTATGATATAGGACATAATACACTAGGGCTGGGCAAAACACCCGAACCGGATCGAACCGAACCCGAACCGAACCGAGCGTTTCTTCATAAGTTAAATACCTGAACGGGTATCCGAATCGAGAACCGATGGGTTTGGGTCGATTCTCGGTTCTAGTTCTAGACCGAGAACCGAAAAACCGAATAAGAATCAGATTTTTTTTTAATAAACAAATTACCAAATTAATTAAAGAAATCAACTAAGTACAACCAAATTTATATTTTTGTTAGCCCATATGCCCAACATTTGGG
>CAIGRH010084581.1:0-10805 GCA_903798295.1 Fraxinus nigra
TCACCATTCAATATAACAGATAGAGTCAAATTAATCAAATAACAAGCAATCATAAAAGCTTCGCCCCAAAAAGACTTTGGGACTCCAGAACTTAACATCATGCAGCGCACTTTATCAAGTATAGTTCTATTCATTCTTTCGCTATCCCATTTTGTTGGGGAATGTAAGGAACAATTTTATGCCTTGTTATCTCATTTTCTTTGCACAGATTTTCAAATTCAGTGTTACAAAACTCCATGCCATTATCAGTTCTCAAAAACTTGATTTTCTTACCACTTTGGTTCTCAAATTGTCTTTTCCAATTATTAAAACTCTGAAAAGTATCGGACTTATCCTTTAAAAGATAAACCAACACTTTTCTAGTGTAATACCTTTAAAAGATAAGAAATACCTATTTCCACCCGAGGTAGATCTACTAGCGGGATCCCATAAGTTTGAATGCACATATTCAAGCATGCATTTAGTTTTATGAACAATCGTGGAGAAGTAAGTTCTATGATACTTTCCAAGTATACAATGATCACAAAAAGATAAATTAGACACACGATCGTTTCCAAATGCACCTTTTTCATTAAGAAGTCTAATGCCCTTAATACCAATATATGCCAGTCTATTGTGTCATTTATATGCGTGATCAACTTTAGCAGAAGAGATAGAGAAATCTAAACCTTTTATCACTTCCACAATAGTGATATAAATATCATTCTTCCTGATTCACTTAATAGAGACAAGTGCACCACTAACTGATTTTAAAATTCAATTTCCAATTTTACCAGTGAAGTCAACCTTTTCAAGTCTTCCTACTGAAATTAAATTTCTAGACAATTCAGAAATATATATAACACATTTTAAAGTATACACAAAACTAGTGTCAAACTTTAAGATAATATCATCAATTCCAACAACAGTATAAGCAGAATTGTCATGTAACACAACATGCTCATTATTTGATTCATGCAAATTTTCAAACCAGCCCTTTTGTAATGTCACATGAAAAGATGCACTAGAATCAAATATCCACTCATGCAAACGAGAATCGACAGTTAAATTCAATTCAGCAAGATAAGCAATAGAACTTGTAATCATATAAATCTCACAATCACCACTATCGGAAATAGAAGACAATACATTTACTTCATCTCTCTTCTTACGCTTTAGATTACCTTTCTCATTGTAGCAACCATTTATAAAATGCCTCGTGTTCCCATAGTCATAGTATTTCTTAAACTTGGTCCTAGATTTGGATCTAAACCTACCATTGCCCTTCTTTCTACATTCATTACTACTTGACTGGCCACTACTCTGGCAACCATCATGTTTGTTTTGCCTAAATTGAGTTCTACCTCTCATCATGTGAATTTCATTGCTTTTTTATCATGTTTCTCAGCTCTAATCTCCATCTCTTTACTTTTAAGGGAGTCACTGACAATTTCAGGCGTCAAAGTGTCTTTACCATATTTAATAGCATTTTTAACTTCCTCATAGGTATTAGGTATGTAATTTAGCAAGATAATGGCCTTACACGTGTCAAAAACTGACTCTTTACAATTAACAATATCTTGAATGAGTTTGTTAAACATGTCTAAATTGTCATCAGTAACTTTTGAAGAATCCATTTTAAAGCTGAAAAAAACGCTCAAGTAAGTAAAACTTGTTCGAAGTAGATTTGAGCAAATACAAGTTTTTCAACTTTTTTCAAAGTTATTTAGTGGTTTTTAGTTTATCCATTTTTCTCAAAACGGCGTTAGACAAGTGAAAAATAAGCAAGCTTATAAGCTTCTTCTTTTTGTTCTTTTGAAAAATCTGTTAGAAAATTGTTATCAATGACTTTTGAAACCTTTTGTTGAACCAAAATACCTTTCATTGTTTGTTGTCAGATTGAAAAATCATCTTTTTCGTTAAAATTTCCCAAATCAAAATTGTAAGTTGTCATTTTTTTTTNTTGAAGAATCCATTTTAAAGCTGAAAAAAACGCTCAAGTAAGTAAAACTTGTTCGAAGTAGATTTGAGCAAATACAAGTTTTTCAACTTTTTTCAAAGTTATTTAGTGGTTTTTAGTTTATCCATTTTTCTCAAAACGGCGTTAGACAAGTGAAAAATAAGCAAGCTTATAAGCTTCTTCTTTTTGTTCTTTTGAAAAATCTGTTAGAAAATTGTTATCAATGACTTTTGAAACCTTTTGTTGAACCAAAATACCTTTCATTGTTTGTTGTCAGATTGAAAAATCATCTTTTTCGTTAAAAGTTCCCAAATCAAAATTGTAAGTTGTCATTTTTTTTTTCATAATCAATCAAAAATACAAAATTACAATTAAGCCACACAAAGTAGATCTATGGTCGCAAACAATATACACTATTTTAGATTCCCATAGTTTTGTAAAATTCTTGATCTTAGATCGAGGGAATGTTCAAATGGGTAATGTCTAGGCATTCAAGTAACTTAACGGCGCAACAAGAGATATGTCAACCAAACAATTTCACGCATAATTTATCATATAGATAATATGCTGAAGTTTATCAAATAAACAACTTAGTTACGTAGCAACTAAAGGCAAGTAGTTCCTAATCTCTAGCACAGGAAATGATTACCCCACACGGTAACTCCAATCTTATTGTCACCCCACACGATGATGCGCTAGTGTTGAAAATTAAACGAGATAAGCCAATTTCGCAAAGCGGACCTATCCGAGTCTTTAAATGATGAGAGATGTAAATTTACCACTTTAGGGAAACCACTATTCGCCCTAAAGTTTCCAGCAACCGTAGCAACTAATCGAATACAAAAATGAGTCACAACGCGTAGGGGCAAAATCGTCCATATTTCACCATATCACCTAAAACAGATAACTAACACCATAAAAACATTAGAAATCTCGTTAAATTAATTATGTCTGAAGAAAACTTCCCAAATGGATCCCGGACTCGCCTCCACGGGCCTCGTCGGAATCTCCATGCGCAGTCGCCATCGACTATCGTCACCACCACGCACACCACTCCCTGCTACGCTTCAGCTAGTAGAACTTGCCTATGGTATTGGATTCTTCAACCGGCCACTGGTTTGGCTGGAAAACGAAATTGTAGGTTCGGGTTTAATGGAAGAAAATCGGACAGATTTTCGATCTGTCTTCCTACCTTTTTTGATTGATTCCTCGCCGGAGTTCACACGCACCACGACTCTGATACCAAATGTTAAGGGAAAGAATGGATCACCAAAGGATTCTGAGCTCAATATATCATATATATACTGAAATCAACACCACACAATCACAAACCCATAACTCCTACAATCACCCAAATTCGGTTACTTGGTATTGCCCACAAAGGAACAAGAGATGGACGATTATTCCAGTCACACAAAAGCCATAAAGGTTGAGAGAGACACTGCAAAGAAACGAACACAAAGCCAAAAAGGGAGCAGCCGATTTCTCTCTAAGAAAGGAGGCTAAGCAAAATAACGTTTTAAACCACAAAGCAACGAAATCAGCCAATATATAATATAGGTAGGCTTTTTAGGGTAAGTAGTGATTGAGCCCAAAAATAATAGGTAACTAATAAGTGGGTCAAATACCAAAACTCATCCAAGGAATAACAGGTCGAGCCATGAGTAGCTCTAATTAAATTAGGCTACTTCAAATTGTCCAAATATGTTGCAGGTTTAGGTCGTTACATTTGTGGTGTTGATATTTCACTTCAATCATTGATCGATACCGACTGAGCAAACAATGATTTAACATCATAGTCCGGAAGGTCGTTTGACAACAATTTGCTTAATAATAGTTATTAAGTCCAGTTTGGACTGCCTTGGTCGAACTAATAATCGAAGAACCAACAGTTAATTGGGTTGGTTCTCTAAATGAACGAAACAAGATATTGACCCACAAAAAACTCGATTAGCCTTGTAAAGATCGATTGACTCGACAACTCAAAACAAGCAGTTAAACTAGTTAATTAATACCTTTGATTTTACTAATGTATCTCTTCTTCAGAAATTATATATAGATTTGAAAATATATTTTTACTAAACAAATTGTTTCATTTCCAACTACATGGTCTTCTACGTTTTCTAAATACCTGTTTTCGTTTTCAGCGCTTGTGTTCCTATTTCGTTACAAAAACATAAATTTTGAGTAATAAATGGTGTCTCATTCAAACATGAGTTTTTGTTCTTTTTTATTATTAGAAGTTTGTGATATTTACTATCTTACTGGTAATCGTTGTTATTGTTTTGGGTATATTTAAAAACTATTAAAAACATATAATATTGGAATTGATCAATCGATTCAACTGCTGATCCGACAGTTCAACCAATGACCAGACGACCCTCTTATTTGTCGGAATCAATGTTCTGATTGGTTTTTATAACTAGCTATATTCTAAAAGGCTAAACCAATGCGAGTTTGGGCAGTCTTTTCAGTATTCATGACCAATTGATATTTTAACAAATTCTAAATTTAAGAATTAATTGAAGCAAAAATGATTATATTCAAGAGTCCACCCTAATCCACATTCATTTCACTACTTTTTTTAACACCATATGTCCAATGGAAATGCTGCACGATTTATGAGGTGATTGACTCATGTCCTAATTGGAATCCTTTTACACATTTTCAACCGTAGTGTGTATTATCAATCATAGTTGTATTGACTTTTTATGTTGTGTGCATCAACACATTCTTCACGATTCAATTGATTAATAACAAGACTGAAGACATTATTGGAGCTTCCACTTCTTGCTTAGGATTAAACCTTAACTTTTCGGAATAGGATACACTTTCTTGTGAAAGGAGATGTGGATGGTTAATCACACTCCGATACTTGTCAGATATGAATTTTGTTTTATAAGTTCAAATGGACAAAGTTTCAGTTTAGCTAAAGTGTTTGTACTGAAATATACATGGAGGTTAATGGGGTATTTTTAGAGAATGAAGGTAGCTTCTAAGCGTAGACCTTAGGCTAGGAGCTTCGATAGTCAACATATTTACTCTTTATTGACATAGACAAGTAGTTAAAATGCACGACATCCGGGTGTTTCTAATGTCTTAGCATTGGCGTTGACATTGGCATCGTATCAAATATAGTTACTCCTTCACTTCACATCAAATACATACGAATGGGAATTGCAAGTCAACATCAAATTATGGGTTAGCACAAAGCATGTAACGATTGTTGAGACAAAGGGGTATACTCGACTTTTATGACAACATGAGATGCTACTTAAAAAACATAAATCTCCACTTGGAGAGTTGGGATCAAGGGGTGTACTTGATTTGTATGGTCACGCACAAATTATAGTACTGCTTATCAAAAACACCTAAGCCCATTTTGATAGGGCATTATTTTTCATGAAAAATGGAAAACAAATTCTAACTTCCACTTTTGTCTTGTTTGACACACTTTATTTTTCATAGAAATGTTTTTCCACATTTGGCTCACATGCTCACAAATTCATTGATTTTGTGAAAAGCAAATTCCCACCATTTTGGTAGGAATTGATTTTCCATCTTTTTTTTTTTAAGTAATTGGAAAAAATTCTAGATATAATGGTTATTGACAATTTTCCTACAAAACAAAGACAAACGAATGATATTCGATATGGTAATTTTTTTTTTTAAAAAAATTTAATTTAATTTATTTTTTATTTTTGCAAGTGAAACAAATTATAGACCCAATGGTAAAAGAAATTATCACTTTAATGGACATTTCCATGAAAAACAGAGTTAAACGGACCCCAAACTTTCAACATTTTCCAGGTGAAAAATTATACCAATCAAATACAATTAATTACAATTCCCATTAAAACAATTTCTATGCAATTCAATTCCATAGAATTCATTTTCTTTCCACCCATTTTTCACCTTTGCAATCAAACAGACCCTTAATCTCCACTTAAAAAGATAGGATAAAGTGGTGTGCTCAACCTGTATGGCTGAGTACAACCTGTTATTTATAAAAAAAAATATGCGTATCCACTCATGTTGCGATAATGGGGTATACTCGTCTTGTATGTTTAAGCATGAGCTGCTATTCATCATAAAAAGAACATCCACTTGGAAAGATAGGATAAAGGTGTTCACTCGACTTGTATGGCTGATCATGAACAACTACTTATACAAAACACGTCCCCAATTAAAAATCCAGGATGAAGGGAAGTGCTCGATTCGTATAGCTGCGCACGAACTATTATTTATAAAAAAATACATGTCCTGATCGACTTGTATGGCCAAGCACAAACCGCCATCCATTAATAAAAACACTGGCCTCCACTTCGAAAGCAAAGTTACTATAAATTTATTGACTTCATGACTATTAATGTCCCAATTTAATTGATAATAAAGGTTAAGCGATTAGCCAACTTAAAAGATGATAAGTTTATATATACCCCCACTTCCTAATCTGTGTTCTAAACTGCCTTACACCATTAAGATAAATCCGAAATCCTTGGCCATTAGATTAGCTAAATCAAAACTTCAATTGGGATTACCTTTTCTTTCTTAAAAAAATAAAAATAAAAATCAGCAAAATCCATTCCTGCCCTATAAATTCCTTCCATTGCATGCCATCTTCATATATACATTTACTTCACAGTTTTATCAGCATATATTCTTGCAATGTCTTCTACAGGAATGAGTTATGCTCATGTTTACGTGCAGCAGAAGAAACAAAAGCAGAAACTGATGAAAATGGAAGAAGAGAAAGCTAAATGCATGACAGAAAAACCTAGTATCGAGGAGAGTAAAAGCAGCAGAAACAAGAAAATTCACCCCGGTGAAGGCGGCTTAATGTCACCGGAATATTCATCCACCAGCTCCGGAGAGAGGAATTAGCCATTTCATCATAAGGTTGTCATGTACACGTGGTATAGGGCTTGTTATTTTTAATTAAGTTCTTCTGAAAAAAACAAAAGGGTGTGTGTGTGTTTAGTTGATCAAGTTTTTCTTCTCTCTTTCCTTTTTGTTTATGTACCGGTAACTGGGAGGTTTGGGGGTGAGGTTCTGTAACCTTTCAAAAAAAAAAAAAATTAAAAAATTGTATAGTTTTAATAGAAAGGTTCGTGTCTTTAGTATCATATCATACTGTACTGTATTGAAAAAATATAACAACATGATTTCCACGTAATTTGAGAAGGGGCTTATGCTCCCCTCCCCTTCAGTTTCGAGGAGTGGCTCATTGATTTGATAAGTGTAAGAAACTTTGGCAAATTTCCGATTTATATTTCAAAAGAAGTATATCGAGTGTAAGAATTTGGGCGAGTTTTAAAGGTTCACGCATCAAAAAATTATTATTTTTATAATAGGTTTCACATTGTCTAGCTGACAGGGCACATCACTGAAACTCGATTGAACTTATGGTTAGTTGTGTATCCAACCGATGTTGTCTCTCCCAATATCAATTCGAAACAAAGGAAAAGTAAAATAGCTAAAGCTAAGTGACGAATGGCCGGATATCTAATCTATGGGAAGAATCACCATACATTTCCGCCATTGGAACCAAGTTTAATTGTCAATAAAGAAAGAAAAGCACAAATGTACCATTTCTAAGTTAAAGGTCTATTTGACAGGCTTTTGAAAAATCAAAACGTGTTTTTGAAATTAAGAAATTATTGTAAAATATGTTTGAATAACTTTATGAAATACTTTATTTGAGTAGAATAACTTTTAGAAAAAGCCGGACTTATACAAAAAGTAGAAGCAAAAACAGAATATCTATCAAATGATAAATGTAAACATTACACTTATCTCGACCATCAACAATAATTTTTGTGAGTAATTTTATGAACAAGATACTTAATTTTTGTGTTTTCATTATTTTAGGAGAAAATTCGATGTTGGAAGAGAACGGATGTAAAATAACAATAATGGAGCAAAATGATCAAAATTGAACATATTTTGGAGGTTGGGGACCAAAGAGTTGCGTTTGGAAGTTGAATAACCTCAATTGCAATATTTAAGAACTTAATTCAAACAAGAAAGAAGAAACATGAACCAGATTGCAAAGTCAAAGTGTAAATTCCAAAAAATTGAATAATCCTAACTGAACTAAAGTTATGATTCTCTATCCTCCTGGGATTTTGTTTTAGACCTTATTTAGATATATAAATATGGAATCTTTCATTCAAAATTAAGGGAGACAAGAGATACAATCTTGAGACATAATTCCACATCGAAATACATTGAATCCTCAAGCTTTGTATCTCAATTTAGGATTTGAAGGTTGAAGAACATAATTGACCCAAAAATATACATGCTTTGAAGAGGAGATTTGTGAGCAATTGTTGGGAATTGGGTGCTAAGGAACGATGATCCCTAGTGAAAGTTTTAAATTTATTGCATATTTATACTCATTGTGCGGAATTACACAATTAAAATCAACAAGTCGCGTTTTAATGTTTTCTATAGGGATAATCAATTACGCCAATTTATCATATGTTGAATTACTACAATTTGTAATACAAAAGTAGTAATGAACACCAAATCGATCACGGAGAAAACCTTTCGCAAATGATCAAAAACTCAAGGCACTTTATCAATAAATAATCCACTATAAACGAAACAACTTACAATACGGTCTAAACCAGACTAACCTCCTGTATCTCACTTTGGCCATCCAAGACTGCGTGCTTCTCACACCAGCTCTCGACCCCTAATATATTACTTTATCCCTTCTAAATTGTGTGTTTTTACACCAGCTCCCTTTCATTGATATCATTTATCATTGGTAGATTAGGTGGTTTTATGTTTGATCAAAAGAACTCCCGTGTTTTGATCTTGTGAATCAATGAATGTTTTAGATTATCGGAGAATTGATTTCTATAGAATAAATCTGATTTAACATACATTGGGATGTTCATGAGGCTATATTTTTATAATGGGTAGTATTTGTATGAAAAGAAATTCAAAATCAGCTTGAAAATCGAATATAATTGTTTCTCGGATAACCATGTCGCTCTAACTCGAGGCAAGCGACATCTGAATAGTCATCAATATTTTTGTCATAACTTTCTCTTCCTATATCGGATTGAGGTAATTCAAAGTGAATTGAAAAGATACCTCAAAGTACTATAATTCTTCTAACAGTAGTCTTGTACAAATTCCAATATTTTCTATGTAAAAAATGCATTGCAACTTATGACTGAGAATTTGGAGTATGATTTGTGCAACACTTTTACATTTCTTTAACTTTTAATTGCATTTTAATGATCATATGTGATCTTCTTGTTATCAATTACAAATTAGACTTTACACCTAAGATCCTTTTTTTGTTTCCTTCTATTGAACCGGTGATGTTTTTAATTTTTTTACTGTTTAATTTCTCAATTATGATTGGCTAAATAATTGGTTGTTAGGATGAACGATGTAACTTAACTTTCATGTATATATAATTCTAAACATTTCATACAATTTGATTATGTGTTAGTTTCTTATTGTGTTTTACTTACATTCAATTGCTTGATCACCAATTGTTTAATTTAAAGAAAATACCAAGATCAAGATGAGATATATTTCTCTAGTTTGTGCAATAAGTAATATAAATGTTATAAGAGACCGAGAGATGATTATATGTTATACAATCTTGGTAGAATTGCTACAATTGAATGCTTCTACACCAGTATGAATTTACATAGAAATGTAGCCTATGTTCGACCTACATTTTTTCAAGAAATTGTTTTTTCAAAAATCGTTTTCTACCACATATTCTTCAATAAAATAATTTTACACGTAACCAAAATCTTTTACTTACTTTTAGTCACACATTCTTTAAAAATCACTATTCTAAAACACACTTCTCCTCAAAATGGGGCCCAAACATGGGTATAGTAAATTAGGGCATGTAAAAAGGGTTAGTTTTACTCAAAAGAGATTACTAACTAAAATTTGTTACTTCGATTGTTATTACATACGAAAAATATGTTGAATGAATTTGGATTCCATTTAATCTCAATAGTTATCCACAAATTAGATTAATTAGAATAGTTTAGATTAATTTAGTATGAATTAATTATAAAATCTAAAACCTGAATTGATATTTTGTTATCACATTAATTTATATTAAAGCTAAGTTATAATAAAAGTTGATAGTAAATATTGCAGGAATACTATTCATACTAAAAATTCCACTTTATTAGTTGAACAATCCTTACACTTGCGGAATCAATCAAATACAAACATGCCCTAGATGCTCACTGTAAGTGCTTCTCAAATTACTCAAATTTTACAAAAGGTGTATTTGAGGCTTTGAGCCCCATTTCTTGAAATAATGGATTGTGTATTAGTGATTTTTTAGAAAATTTGTGGTTAAGAGTAGAAAAATTCTTTAGATTTACATGTAAAATTATTTTATTGGAAAAATGTGTGATGGAAAATGAATTTGAAAAAAAAAACGAGTTTTATATAATGAGGCTCAAACATGGACTAATCACATACCAAGTAGGATAGTAATTGGCTTACTTATGATTTGATGACGAAGGGCACACTTCAAAACTATGCCTTCACCACTAGGAAAGTAAGCAACTATTAGCATCGAATATGGCGTGGATTGACTTGCCTTTTCATATGCTTCTTGTTGGAGTTCCTTGGAGTAAAGGTAGAAGTGTGCACTTTAGTCCGCTCTGATTTTTAAGGGAATCAAATCGAACTAAGTACCAATGAGAATCTTAGAAATAGAACCATTGGTTCCACGAACAACTATAAAATCGATCTGGAACTGAACCAACCACTGTGTCACGGGCCACAGCTTTGCTTAAGCCCCATGATCCTATCGCAGCCATAGTTTGCCCAACTTCGGCTGCATATTGTAAATAATTTATTT
>CAIGRH010084601.1:0-10022 GCA_903798295.1 Fraxinus nigra
TCTTTTGCATTGAAACGTCATTTGTGCATTTAAGTTGTTATTTTAGTTTAATTCGCACGCTAGTTTTAATTTAATCATAGAAATTGAAAAACACATCTCAAATTTAATAGATTCGGTTAAGGTCGCGATAATAAAAATCAAGTTAAATCAATCCTCGTGGGAACGATACTCGAAATTTTAGGATTTCCATTTTATTACTTGTTAACGAATGGTGTACTTGCGATTATTTAAATTTGAAACATATTTTCGTGAATATATTGATACAAGAAAATCCTTGTTTTATAAAAAATCCCTTAAAACTTCGAGTTGAGGTAAATAATCATTAAACCATCACAATGGTTCATTATTGGGCAAAATGTGTAAAGTTTGGGACTCTTTTTGAAATTCGTAACTCGGAGGTGCAAATTGTCACATTAATAAAGTCTGAAGGTGCAATAAGTAGATAGTTCAAAATTATGCTCCTGGTGACTCCCGGTTATAGGTCCCACAACAAACTGCAAAATTATTAAGCTCCATGGCCTCCACCGCCGAACGCCGTCGCCGCCACCACCTCACATGCTTCCTCCACTCCGCCAATCTCGCCTCAAAACCACCAACTCCCTCCTCTAAAATCCACCTTCCTCTTCTCCTCCCCGAGTCTTCCCTCTCATTTCCTTTATCATTCGAATCAACTCGGTTTGAATCCCTTCCTCAACCCAATCAGGAACACCCCAACCGACCTCCTCCGCATCTTCCACGAAGAAAATTCATGCCCCCGATTCGGTTTCGGGATTCCCTTCCACGGTGAGAATCTCGACCGGAAAAGGTAGAAGGCCGGCTTTTGTAGGCCAGGTTTTTTAGCACGTGTGACCGTTCTGGCACCGGTTTAATGTCTGTTTCTACCCATATCGATACCCCATTCCTCTCCAAAAGGTATCAAATTTTGACAGGCAAAAATGATCCCTTTTATGTGAATATTAACTTGTTTGCCTATATTTTTGTGTCGTTACGCAATTTTTATTTGTTTCATATCGTTGAGTTGCCTGAAAGTATCCGCTATATTTTTTGAAGATTTGTTAGAGTTATCTAAATACTAGTAAAACTCAATGTTATATTTCTCATAGCAACAATTTAAGCTCATTACATAGCCGGAAAATATAAGCCAAGTAGAGCTTTTAAGGATAAACTGAAGGATAAAATTTGAGGTTGGCTATATGAATAATTTTTCGAGACTTCATTAGGTCCGTAACAACATCTATAAAAAAACTCCAATATAATCAAATCCCAAGTTGTCTGAAGTCAACTAATAAGATAAAGGAAGGACCGAAGGATGATTTGAGACTTGTATTTTGCAAATCTAAAGAAAGTCCAGTTCACAAAAGACGCAGTCCTAGTAGAGCTGTTGAAGAAAGAGAGCTAGGCCAAAATTTGAAGTAATTGCAGAATATTGATTTTTGTTGGATCTTTTAGAGACTTGGTACATAACTCTTTACGTTAACTTAATATACATGATGTACCTTGTTTGATGTAGCGCTTGATCAAGTGAAGTGGAGATGTAATGGTGGATCATGTAAAGTGCGAAAAAATATTTTGGACCTTATATACGAAGTATAAAAGGTTAACTTCTTGATGCATAGGAGTTGAGATTCTGTTATTTCTTATCGTTTCCTCAAAATTAAGTGGTTTTATAAGTGGATCTTACATTTTGTCTTTGCCAGTAAAACGGTCACTGCACTGATAGGACGTTATTGACTCTATTTTGGTATTATTTTCCCAAGATAGTGATAGGTTCCCAATGGCTGATCATTTTGCTGAAGGATTATAGAAGAGAAGAAGTGATGAAATATCTTGTTTATTAAATTGTTAAAAGAAGTTACAACTGTAGATGAACCGATGAAATGAAAGCAGAAATTGAAAGAACAATTCCAAGGCTTTCGAGAGGCCTGGATCTCTCCTAATTGAACACCAGGAATTCCGCTTCCTTCTGGTTTCGAATGTTGGTGGGGAAGTACTTTTGTAGGAAGTCTTGCTCCTTTTTCCAGCATAAAGGTTGCACAGAGTACCTTTCGACTTTCGGGGCACTCCACAAGTTCAAAGATCCGTTCTTGCTTGCTTATCCACTCTTTTGCTAGTGGATCTATGCCTCCCTCAAAGTTAGGGGGTTTAGCTTACGATATTGTTCCACTATTGCAGCCACACTCCTCTCTGCAGGTGGTGGCGCAGCGGGTGGCGCCATGTTGCGTATCGCTTTAATAAACGGCATGAATTGGTTATTCTGGTTGTGATTGTTGTCATTGTTTGCTTTAGTTGCTCCGGTCTAGGGTTGACCTTCCTACTGTTCGTGTTTCTAGAGCGAGTTGCCATAACCTTGATAAATGCCAACGTAAAATCACTTAACTTAAATCGATGTACACTAAGTTAGATATATAGTGTCTAAATGAAATTCCTGAACTATGATCTTTCTTAAATGTGGATCCTCAAAGTGTAGGTTTCTAACTCATTAAAACTAAAAACTTCCTTAGTCCTCACAAACTTGTACTTTTCATCATAGGAGGGAGTTTTTATGATAACGCTGACCCACATTCGCTATAATGCATAATTCAGTAAAATAACCATTTCCCAATCAATTTGTACATAATTTCATGCATATTCATTTACGTACACATAATCATGCATTTACATATAATTTCATAAAATTGCATGTTAGATAATCATGATTTCGTAAATAACATAATGTAAATGAAAAAAATACTACATATCTTTATTCCTGATTTGAGACTTCGAAGATTAGATCATAGCATCGTGTGATGGTGGTTTTATTTTTCTTTTAAAATCCCCCTTTTAATTTTTTTTCTTGCGTCACTACTGTTTAACATTTCAATTTTTTTAAAAAAAAGGATCTGTGAATTGCTTAACCTTTCCAAAAAAATATTATTACAAAAAAAAAAAGAATATGTGAACAGCGACCTGCGGTCGCTGTTCACTGCTTAACCTTTCATTTTTTTTTTCGGGTCTGCAGAAATGTAAACCTGCTCTAATACCATTTGTAACGAATCGAAAATTTGAACTAAAATTAAAACGCTTTATTGAAAACATAATTTTTTTTCGTAAAATCACAAGAATCAATAACAGAATGTTAAAAACTTTCAAAAACTAAAATGATATCATCAAATTTTGATTACATCCTTAAATTCATAATATAATTTGAATCATTAACCACCGTCGCGTGCTCGTCTAATCTTCATCCACCTCGAATCATTAATTACTTATTACCTATAAAATAAATTTTATAAAATTGCATGTAAGGTGATAATCTCAATAAGTGAAATAACGTAACATGAAAAAAAAACAAAAATCCATGAAATTCGTGAACATACTTGATGAGACACGAAATTATAAGAATCGAACTTCGTGATTCTAATTTTGTGCGTAGCACTACTAAACTCCATGATTTCATAACATAATCATAATATTCACTTCTGTAAAATTTGAACATTGAAATACGTATATTTCACTTACCTTGAATCTCGAATCCGATAATTGAAATTGCACGTAAGAGAATTGTTTTTTTCTGAAAAAATGTGTTCGTGTGTGTTTGTGCGGGTGTGTGATGTTCACTCACTTTTATATGTAGAGAGAGGCAACCAAGAGTCATGCAATCCAAGGTTCATGCAGTCCAAGAGTCATGCAATCCAAAGGTCATGCAGTCCAAGGGTNATTTCATAACATAATCATAATATTCACTTCTGTAAAATTTGAACATTGAAATACGTATATTTCACTTACCTTGAATCTCGAATCCGATAATTGAAATTGCACGTAAGAGAATTGTTTTTTTCTGAAAAAATGTGTTCGTGTGTGTTTGTGCGGGTGTGTGATGTTCACTCACTTTTGTATGTAGAGAGAGGCAACCAAGAGTCATGCAATCCAAGGTTCATGCAGTCCAAGAGTCATGCAATCCAAAGGTCATGCAGTCCAAGGGTCATAAAAAAACTATTCACTTTTCATCATTGATTATAGTTGATGTGTAAATTTGTCCCCGAACCTTAGTCTCTGTATAAATTGGTCCTTAAACTATGGTTATCAAACAATTTGGTCCCTATACTTAGGTTGATGTCAAGTGGAGAAATTTTTGGGTTATTACAGGAGTCTATCAGATAGATGCTTAAACCTTTTTTAAACTGGATAACTTTGTTAATGAATTTGTCATTTGTTATTGGGTTTCTGCACCTGCTTCATTTTTTTTTTTCCTTCCCATTTTCTATTATGTCTACAACTGGCTCTATATAATATTCCTTGAGTTAATTTTTTCTGCACTTTTGTGTGTTTTTCATAATTGGTAGAACACCAGAGTGGCTAAAGAAGATATATGCAGCAGTCACTAAGAGCAATAGAAAAAGGGGCCCGTTTTCCGATTCTTCATGGATTTGGGTGATGCAGGTAAACAAAATATTCCTCACGCTTCTATTTATTTTGTTTTCCCAGAAACATTTTTTCTTCCCCAGCTTGATGCTTTATTGATGTAGGATGCATTCAATCAATTATAGGAGAAGGGAAAGGGGAGGGAAGAAGAGAAAGGATGGGGAAGGAGAAGAAGAGGGGAGATATCAAGGGAAGAAGAATTAGATGGAAGCAGAATTTAAGAGAGGAAGTATCTTTATTTTATTTTCAATGTTATGTTTATTACAATGCATAAGCCCCGTTTATATAAGTTTACAAAGATCCTATTCTAAGTAGGAAACATCTAATGAAACCATATAATCAAACCTAATTATGTTTCCTAAAATAAGAATTAAAATTAGAAACTAAATTAAATAATATCTATACGAAGATTCCCATCATTTCTCCCTGGCTAAGAGAACTCGACTTCGGTGAGATAGACTGCAACTTTTAAGCTAATGAGGCGATCTTTCTTCCTGATCAAATGATGAAACAACATATGCCGTCAATTGAATTTGTAAATCAATCCAAATAATATGATCTGACCAAGGGGATGTTATTTCCTTTTGACCAAGTAGCTATAAGGAACACCAAAAAGCAACAACATATGCAACTCATCCACAAAACTACCACCAAATCCATGTGAGGAGGATGATGCACTATCATGGTAGACTGGCCGACAAAAATAAATGATTACAATAACGGTGGCTTGAATGTGTCCCGATAAGAAAACAATTCTGTTATACTGGAAACAAAAACTTTTTCTTTACATGTTTTGGTGGCTATTCTATAAATTCTCACGTGTCATGGTCAATTATGTCTAAACTCTCATGCTTGCTATCAGAATATTCAATAGGTTCAACAATAAAAATCTCTTGTTCTTCCTTATGATTAGGAGTAACATAACCAGATTCGGGAAGTAACTGTCGGGACCAGGGTGGGAGACTTAGCACATGACATGCTTCGCAAAGACGAAAGGATATGTATTATAGATTGGCCCATCGGTAACCTTCATCTAAAGATTGAGAAGCAAATTTCCGTGACATATGATTTCAAGATTCAAACCATTGAGAAACCTAGTCGTTGTGACATGGGAAGCTTCATAATATCACAACTATTTAATAGCTCTACAAAGTGGGTCAATATTCGCTAACAGTGGATGTACCCAATCTAAAGTGCACAAAGAATTGATTTAGCAATTGGGTTCGATAATACACATGGGCGTATTTATTACTTAATATTCTTTTTCTCATCCAACAAAGTGACTGGGTGTTGAACTAGGCAATCAATGTTATGCAAAAATGACTTTCAATAACACCTAGCACATTCCACAATGACATATTAGCATGACAAATACTACGAGAGTCAATCAATTTGTGAAAGTCGAAGAACTTTTCAAAATTATCAAGTCAATCAAGAAATGACTCGGGACTAACTAGACTATCAAAATCCCATAGTTGGAAGTTAACTCACCTAGAAGATGATGAATGTTTTCAACATAGTTCCTCGATTGGAAAGCATTGTATTGGTAAAGGGAAGACACATATCGTGGTAACAACCTAGGGACATGGTGTAATTGTAGAAGTTGTTATATGAGTTCATGATGTTATATGATATGTTTTTTATTTTTAATTTTTTTTATGACTGACAAGCCAAAACACAAAATAAAAGCATGTTACCTACATAAAAGAAATCGTTACCTCATGAGACTTAGAAGATCCAAATGTTGTCCAAGCATTATCCTCAAGCTGATTCAATTGAATTCTCTTGAGCGGCCGATTCAATTAATATGAACAAAATAGATCACGCTCCTACAAATACTAGTCAATTCTATTTTTTATTTTTTAAAAAAACTAAGAACAATAATGAAAGAACTAATCTAATTCAAAATTTTGCTTAATCGGTAGATGGTTCTGGATACAGCAAGGAAAAGGAAAAAGAAAAAGAAAAATTCCCAGATGAACGGTACCATAAACAGTGTTTTTTAAATTTTTTTGAACTAGCTATTAACAAGTAGCAAAAGAAGTAGAAACAAATTATTTCTCGTGATTTCTTCTTTTCCATTGTTGTCGTGGTTTTCAGGGAATTTTTGAGTGATTGAAGGTGAAAGTGGATGGGGGTGTTTAATTTTTGAATTTGAACATGAAATTTGTTTGGACAAAGAAAAACGACTTCCTCTGATACCACATCATCGTAGGAAGCAATCAAACAATTATAAAAGGAGGGGAAAGGGGGGAAAGGGAAGAAGAATTAGACGGAAGCAGAATTTAAGAGAGATGACGTATCTTTATTTCATTCTCAAAGTTGTATTTATTATAATGCCTAAGCCACTTTTATATAAGGTTTCAAACATTGTATTCTAAGCTCCAGTTTGGTACACATTAAAATTTTCATTCTTCTACTCATTTTCAACCACACATTTTTCAATAAAATAATATTTTCCATCACATAAAAAACTTTTCCTTCTTTTTCAACCACACAATCCATCAATTTACTATTTCAGAATACATTCTTTTAAAATAATGTGGCTCAAATACACCCTAAATAAGAAATATCTTACAAAATCTATCAAACCTAATTATGTTTCCTAAAATAAGCGTTAGAATTGGAAACTAAGCCCCTGTTTTGGCTCCATTAAAATGAAATTTTGGGAAAAATGTGTTTTGAAATAGTGATTTTTTTGGAGAATTTGTAACTAAAAAATATGGAAAAGTTTTTGTTTTACGTGTAATATTATTTTATGAGATAATGTGTAGTTCAAAATAAATTTTGAAAAAATATATTTTTGAAAAAATGAAGCTCAAACAGGGGGGCTAAATGAAATAATATCTTCACTAAGATTCCCATAATTTATTTAAACATGGATGATAATCGTATAATAATTTTCTTGGATTCCATAATTTATAATCTGAAGCCTCCAATTGTAAACGGTAACTTTTGTAAATAAATTCAAAGTATTTCGAACTATTTTATGGCTGTTATCTATCATCAGAGTCATTTCTGTTGATTGTTACAAGCAATGGATCTTAATTGATTGAGATAACTGTCCACGTATGCGTGTTGCTTTTTACCACATAATATCACGATGTTTTCGGCCTCTGATTCTTATAATTTGTTTTTATAATCACCTTCGACTTCCCTTTTCTCTTTTCTAGGTGAATTTTGTTATTCATTCAAACTTCATCAACCTGTTTTGTTAGAGCCGACAATCTAACTTGTTATATTTCCAGTTTCTTGTGTAAAATGGCTGAATATACCCAGGGGTGTGGTAGGTGCGTGTCGTCTTGATATAGCATATGAGCATTTCAAGGTAATAGCTTGATCAATTTCAATGACAAATCTTTATGAATTGTCCTACATATTCATGTGGCCTTTTTTGGGGAAGGGACAGGGAGTAGAAGAACGCAATTAACTTATACTGCTAATTGGCATGAGAAATTGTTGTTTTCTGAGATCGAAATGTTACTTCTCTTCAATCTTATCATCCTTCCATTGCCAATCGTTATGTCCTGTTTTTCACTTTCAGCAGTAATCAAATAATCCGACTATAAAGAAATTATTAAACTGCAGTGTACAAGAATACAGTACAAGTGGTTCCTAAGATGTTTCTTTCATTAGCTCAACTTGGATCATGACGTGCATAAGTGAAATTATTATACCGGCGAGCCACGTTTCCAGTTAAAAGGTTTGAGAGTAAGAGGAACTATGCTATGGATTTTGTCCAGTATAAAACTTATGGTGCATAGTATTGAGTGGTGAAGAGATGCTCCTGACATTGCTCTAGATTGGAAATTTAAATTGATGCGATGTATACATTATTGCCTAGGAGCAAATTTTTGAATGCATGCCAATATTAACTATATGTTTATCCATAGATTTCAAGTTCTGGGGGTGTTTGATGGATATTATTGAGGAAAAAATGTATTTTAAATAATGATATGATGGGGAAATATGTGGTTAAAAAGTAAGGAAATATTAAAATATTATTTTATTGAAGAATGTATGGTTGAAAATGAGTTTTGAAAGAATGTATTTTAAAAGAATGTGTGTCAAACAGGGCTCTAACTCAAAATGAAATTATTTATTTATTTTTCTGTGCAGGAAAACCCTGATTTATTTCAGTTCATTCCAAATGAGAAACAGGTTAGACACAATGGACAGTTCTACTGGGGAAATAGATATATTCTTAACTGAAGAGCCATGAGATACCCTTGAAACTTATTTGTCATTGCAATACATTGCAATAATATGCTGTTTTCAGGTCAAGGAAGCGGACAAACTTCTTAAGACCATGCTTCTTGGAGATGGGAGAAAAAAAGTGGAGGGAGTTCCTGTTTTTAGTGCTCAAAATTTGGATATTGCCATAGCGACAGAAGATGCTATAAAGTGGTGAGTTAATCTGTTACATCGTCGATTTTTGTTCCTGATCATTATCTACTGTCCAGTTTCATGTTACGCATGATGCTCCAATTTCGGTTAGTAAATATGAAGCTTTTGGCTTGCGTTTTTTACTAATGTATTTGTAATTAATATATTCAACCATGTACCGGTCTTTGTTTGGAAAGTGCAATGCCACTTTTTCCTTTCTCCTTGTCCTCTTCTTTTTTTGCTCTTGCAGCCTTCTTTTCTTTAGAAACATGCTTCAGCATGCGAAACTTTTTGGGAGAATTATGGTTGCGTTCATTTATTGATAATGGAATATGTACAAACCACACATGCAAAATGTGTAAGTCCCTTGTCCATAAATAAGTTAAACTCTATCAATGTATCAATCGGGGGAGTTAGGAGGTCCAGCCAATAATTCTCCATCTTGTTTGAGATGCTAAATTCTCTATTTTTTTATAATTACACATCTATAGTCTTACATTACATGTTCGTTAAGGTCAGGATCAGGTTTATTTCTGGCTTTGTGATACTCATGATATTTCTCTTGGTTTATCAGGTATACTCCGTACTTCTTTGACAAAAATGTGCTAGATAACATTCTTGAAGATTCTGTTGATCAGCATTTGCATGCGTTAATTCAAACACGACATTTACAACGTCGCCAGGATATTCTTGGTGACAACCTCTCTGACGAAGCAGTTGAAGAGATGGCAGAAACCTTGTTAGAGCCTTCAGAGGTTTGTATCCATTGGTCTACGCTGGTCATTTGCTGAACAACTGTGAGATCAAGAATCCAATTGTCAGTCCTAATTTACCAGTTTTATGGGAATCAGAGTAAATTGAATTAAGAAATCGTTTTGATGAATAATTTCGTGGCAAAAAGAGCTATGAAGAACTCGTGTCATAGGTGGTGGGTTGAGGGATCAGGAGGAGGTTTAACACGGAACATGAAATTTTTCATTTCAGGTAGTGGGTCTTAATAGAAACTAAAACTGATTTGTTCGGACAAAAGTGATTTTTAACTAAACGTAATTTCATTTGATTTAAGCATGTTTTTATTCCTCCATGCCCCACCACACCCACCCACCCATATGCAATTGATAGTTAGTTTATTTTTTGCTTCCTGCTGACAGGTTCAGGAAATGATGGATGAGTTGGTAATCCTGGTATACCATTGAGTGTCATATCAAAGGCCGCTGAGATTCAGCTTCTGTACG
>CAIGRH010084602.1:0-10774 GCA_903798295.1 Fraxinus nigra
GAAGAAAAATAAATAAATAAACTTCAATACATCGCTGGATTATTAAAATAAAGATATGGAAAAGAATAAACTCTTGCATCAAGGTCTTCTTCTTCTTCTTCCAATCTGTGCTTTAATCTTGAATCTCTTGATGTTTTTTTTTCCTTTGAATTGTGCTCTTAATCTTGTATCTTTGTTTTCTCAATGTGTGGAACCCCATTTTCAATATGTGGGAACCCTCTTTTTAATGTGTGGGAACCCTCTTTTCATGCATCCTTAGGTCTATTTATACTTTCTTATACGGTCTTGACCAATTTGGAGTCTTTTGTGGGTTTTCGCGGCCCAAACAATAAAAACCTAAAATCTGTGGCGGTCGTAGCGCCAGGCGCTACGGGGCAGCGCTTGGGCGCTGAAAATCTGAAAATAATCGGGTTTGTAGCGCCTAGAATCTAGGATTCTAGCGCTTGGCGCTGAGTCGCTGTCCAACCTGCGTCTATTTCAATATTTTTGTCATAACTTTTGCTCTCGATATCTAATTAAGGCAATTCAAAATGCCTTGGAAATATAGCTCAAAGATGTACAATTTTGATAGAAATAGATCTTTTCCAATTCGAACGTTTACTAGGTCAAAATTGGATCTCAATCTCCAACTAGAAATTTAGATATCCTTGTGCGGTTAAAAATTGATTTGTTTTCACTCTTTTTGATCTTTAGTTGTATCCATTTGACCCCTAGCATTCTCGAATCTTCATCGTGAGTTTCGACACAACTTTTAAGTATTTGCACTTTAGCCTCAAACTTTGGTTTTTCCCATTTTCGCTTCTTTTTTTCAATTTTACTTCCATTCACCGAATTTCACCTAATAACACATATATAATAAATTAAGCTATAATTCCATTAAAAGAATTACGAAATGTCAATATTTTATAGCATGAATAAGTGTANAATTACGAAATGTCAATATTTTATAGCATGAATAAGTGTATAAAATACACTTATCAAGACCCAACAGAGCATCAAGTGTTGCACAATCCATATTTCAAAGTGGCACGTGACATTTGTTGAGCCATATCACTATACTCGTCATATAATTTAAAATATGAAAGACTTAATGTTCTGATATCAATTTCTGAGTATCTCCCCCAAAACCTTGGTAGTGAATCCATAGTTAAAGTGATGTAGACTTAAAGTCACCTACTCCAATTGAGCTCGCTGGATGTTTTGATTCTCTTGCTTCTTAAGCACATTTGTTATGGCATCACTGGTTGATTATCTTTATAAACCTATCTTGCTTGGTTTATCTACTTGGAAAAGTACATTGGAAGATTCGAGGTGCTACTGTAAAGCTTTTTTTTTTTTCCTTTCCGTAAAGTGTGTTTATGCATATTTCAAATGCTCGACCACTTAGTTTATGTAATTTTATAAGCGTCTCTCTCATTTAAAATAGTATTACAATGTGCTAAATAAGCAAAATTTCAGAAATTGTTTTCCAAGGAAACTTGAGGGAGGAGAATTATTGGGCGTAAAGAATATGATGAAAGTGTGCAAAGAATGCATGAAGAGTATGCTATGTAATTCTAGTTGTGCTAGAACGCCAATCTAGATTATCACATTTGATATGTCCAATTAAATTTTCAATCTGCCTTTCATTCAAATGAATCCATCGTTTAATATCATCTATATTGCTACTTACACTGATGTTAAATAACATTACTTTAACCACTAAATAAAACAATATGAAATCATTTGGCGTCCAATTTGACCGTGGCCTTTGCCTTGCCAAATTCTATTTGTTTTATGCTAAAAAGGAAAAACACGTTTAGGCAAAATTATTGATTGCTAGTCTGTTTTTGGCTTTTGTCCCGTTGCTTTTGAAATTACATATTTCATTTCTTCTCAAGAACAGGTAACGGGGCTTAGTCCAAATCATATAACTGTACAAGCACGTAATCCACCTAAATAGAAGGGAATTGACACATATAACACCAAATTGGATAGGATTTACCTAGTTGTTTTATGTTTGACAATACCCTTATTGAATTAGAGTCAAAATGTCAAATGGCACAAAGATTTCAAGTCTTCTCATTTGTTTGCTTTCTTGAGTGCATGACTCCAGCTTAACCGTCGATTTAGTAAAAGGCATTTTAGGACAACAGTCTCACATAGGGAGCTTAAACTAAATAAATGAGTGCTCAAAAGAAAACACTCCCTTATTAATTTCTTATTCGTAACTTGATCATCATTGAGCTATGACATTTTGTGATAGCCGTAATTTTTTTATTTTTATTTTTCCCTCTAGAGTTTTCGCAAGTGCATGTTCTCCATCACGACTTTGGCAGCATGACCCCCTGGATTGGTTCTTGGTCCCATCGAGGACATGCACATGGGATCAGACACAACTCCAAGTTTAATACTTGATACTCGAGGACAAGTGTATGGACTCTTGAGTCGTAATTGAATCTTACTCACATTATTAATTGCTAGTTGTATTATTCATTTAATATATTACTTTAATATTTGAGAACACGCTTAAAGACAACATTAATAGTATCTAATTTGGTGGTTGAAAGTAAAAAATAATTTTTTAAATTTGATTGTTTACCCTAGAATTCGACTTTTATCTCGTATTATTCGTCGCTCAAATTAATATTTTAGGAATGCCCCTTTACTTTTTTTTTACCGATAAATGTGAAATATATTGATAAAAAAAAATCAAGTATAAGTACATCAAACATTTTTGAACGAAACATCGATCATATGAGACAATACAACTACTCTGAACATATCCAGACAAACAAAATAACATAAAAAAAAATGTACAAACGACATGGACTAGTGATCCATAACTAATGACTCCCCCATGAATCAAATAAAGGAATGCCCCTCCTTTACTTCCTATTGCAGGAATGAATCTCAGTACGATTTCTTGCACTTGGAGGAAGCATCAATGTGTCGCTGCACGTTGATTCATAGACGATCAAATACACGCCACCACGCCCTACAGACTTTCTTTTCCATCATGCTATCCCTATCTGCAGTTAGGCAATCTTTTGTCTGCACAAAGTGTCTGAAATTCCTGCAATCTGCACTTTGAAACTTCAAAATTTTAACAAAAGTCGCCCTCTATTTTCCTTTGCTGCTCTATTTTGGCACCTTGCATTAAAATCTTTGATGTTTTGGTTCGATAATAACAAGAGAATATTATTAGTGATAGCAGTGGGTGGGAATGTGTGTGAATTGCAATACCGTACTCTCTCAGCTGGGAAATTTCACCGATAATCACTGCCCTAACCTCGCCTAAGGCGAGGGAGGGGGTGGGCTCCCCGCCTCATTTACGTCTAGTTTCATTTTTTTTTTTTCAACGCGTTTAAAAGATCGAATGACCTATTCGATGGTAAGATTTAGCAACGGTGCCAGATTTCAACGATAGAGGGCGAAAAAATGTTGGAAGAGATAAATGCTTTGATATATACATATATATTAAAAAATCTCAAAATAAATTTACACAAAATTTCAAAAATCGAGTGAGTGATTATCCACCTAGACAAGATTCATGCTCTCAACGAGCTATCATCTTACATTAAATTGAAAACACGAATAATTTTATTATTTTATATTTTCTTACAGATATAAACTTATCCCGTTTGAGACTCATTTCCTACAACACATTATTTAATAAAATAATTTTACAAGTAAATTTAAATTTTTTTCTATTTTTTTATCACACATTCTTCATAAAATCGCTATTATAAAATTTATTCGAGTTGAAGCAAATCCTATATCCTTTAACGAGTCAAGTTAATTTATCATTTAAAGAAGTTACGGAGTAATTCCTTGTGATCCAACTAGGTGATAAACTATTTTCTTTAAAAATGCACTAAACGTGGCTTATTTTGACCCGCCAGTTAATTAATCGCCTAATCTTTCCTATAAACGGGTCCGGATCCACTCGGATAAAGAAAATACAGGGGGAAAAAATGACAGAAAAATAAAAGGGAAGTCTAATTTCTATCTCACAAATTTTCACCTCTCAAAAAGTCTTCTCACCCAATGAACAAGCAAAGGATTTAATCCAAATCCTCCGATCCGTTAACTTTTTATCACCTTTGTTCATTTGGTTCTTCATAGTAGGTCCTCCAATGGCGTCGGCAGTGGCGGAGCGAATCGAACTCGGGAAGCTCTGCATCTCAAAGGACTGGTCAAAGGCAATCCGCGTTCTCGATTCTCTTCTTTCTCGTTCCTGCATCATTCAAGACCTCTGGTAAATTGTTAATTTTTGAATTCTTAAATAGACTGACCGACCGATTGATTAAGACGCTGAATTAATTGTGGTGTGTTTTGAAATTTCAGTAATAGAGCATTTTGCTACAGTCAATTGGAGTTGCACAAGCATGTGATTAAGGACTGCGACAGGGCGCTGGAACTCGACCCTACGCACCTCGAAGCCTACATTTTGAAAGGTAATTTTTTAATGGTGCAATTTTTTATTAATCGACCGTATTTCGTTTGCGCTTGAGCTGATTTCAGACTTTAGATTGGAATAGGAAAATAATTAAATTCAATATTATCCAGTAGAATTGTGTTGATAGTTGGAAAAAAAATATATCTCTGTTCCCAAGATGTCCATAAAATTCGAAGTCAACCATTCACCAAAAATAGGGGAAAAAAAATTAGGCATATGTTTTTTATTCTTCTTCTTGGTTTTAGTAAAATACATTTCATGTAGTATTCTATGTAATTATTATGGTATTAGCGTTACAGAGAGAAAAAAATGATAATTTATTGAATGAAGCTGTTTTTTCAACATGTAAGAATTGTTTTAATGATATTAGCTATCTTCAAGAATGTAGAGATCTGGTTACTTGTGATAGCTTTAGTCTGTGTTACTACTGATGCAAATGCTGGTTATTCTTTATACTGCTTAGGATATTTAATTTATTTCTTAAGAGTTCTAGTAGAAAGCCAAACTGCTTACTCCGGCGTTCTTATTTTTCAATTGGGGCCATTAATTTAGGCGTTGGAATTAAAATTGAATTGAAGCTATTTCGAGAAACTATGATCTTAAATCTTCAACTCCATGGCACCAACTACATTGTTTATGTTGTCTAACTTTTTGTTAGCAACAATTGGCAGACAATTCAAGTTTGTTGAGTCAATGCTGCTTACAGAAAGAAAAGAATTTTGTTATATTGATATTGGCAGATCAAAATTTTCTGGTCACAATAGTACTATTTTGAATTCATTATATGCTTTATAATTATTTTTAACTTAAATGAGAAAAGGAAAAGAAGAGGATAGACAACAAGGTTATGGCACGTTATAACTTATAGAAATAATGATGTTGGGAAATACTTTTGACAGGAGAAGTTCTTGCATGTGGCCATTGTAACTCGTGAAGGTGTTGTCTTGATTATTCTATTTAAACATTACTCTAGTGCTCAAGTAATTGCTGCTAGTTATTACGATTCTTGCGTTGAAAATTTTCTTTTGACTCATTCTAATTGGTCACGAATTCTGGGATGGGATTTTCCAAAGGACCCTCTCTAACTCATTTTCCGTCTAGGTCATGCATTTTCTGCTCTGGGGAGGAAAGAGGAAGCTCTTTCAGTTTGGAAGAAAGGTTATGAACATGCTGTTCGTAAACCTGCAGATTTGAAACAACTACTGGAGCTGGAAGAGCTTCTGGGAAGTGCAAAAAGCAATGGCTCTATTGCCCATGAGGACCATGCTGTGGAGTCAACTAAGTCATCTTCTGCTGCATCTGAATCTGTCAATTCTGTTGAATCAAGTGAAACATATAACCACCATGAGAGTTCTAATGGTAAAACTGAACATTGCGGCAAGTTAACTGATCGATTGGATGCCCATGACAACTTATATGATAGATCAGAATTTCACAGTCAATCAAGTCATGATGTCAAAGGGACTAAACTGTTAGGTCATCAAACCAATGGGAAACATGAAAGTCAAACAAATGGAGCTAATTATATTGACAGAGCATTGAGTGATTCATCTCAATCATGCATCAGTTCATCTGCGCTCTCTAGTGAATCCATCAACTTGTCAGATATCTGCAGTCAATCAATTAATTTATCAGAAATGTGCAATGAAACAATTGATGAAGCCAAGAGGAGCAAAAAGTTCTGTGTTGCTAGGATTTCTAAGAACAAGTCGATAAATGTAGATTTCCGATTATCTAGGGGAATTGCACAGGTAAGTTTCTTCTACGCCTCATGATACTTGTGAGAACTAAATTAGATGTCACCTGTATCCCAGTCAGTTCTCTATTATTTCTGGTGTTTTTTAATTATCTGATTTTCTCTTTGATGCTTCAGTTTATTTTCCTTTTATATATTTCTTTCTTGTTGAGGCCTATCCATTTTTTATATTAATCTATTGATTTCTTTGTTTTTTTCGGTTGAGTCTGTGCTCATTCCATGTGTAGCGCATTTCTTAAGTTACACGTGTGTCGTAGAATGTCAGTAGAACTGTAGAAGAAATCAAACTGACAGTAGACTGTTGGAAAAGTACTTGCTTGTTTGAGATTTTATTTTATATGTTTTTATTTGATATTATCTCCATAGAACTGGAATCCTGGTGTATGTCTATGAGGTTGTGTTATGCTAGACATTTCATAATAAATTTCCTGACTGGTGTTTGAGCTTGCGATTGCATTTACTGTTAATGAGAAAGAATTGTTAATATGACTCGACAGAGAAAATAAGGGATCTGATGTTGGCCTTTTGCTGTTAATTATGTCAGCAAAATGTTGTTACTAGCTTGCTAACACACTGATCATAGTTGGATACCTTAGATTGTGTGAAGGGGGACATTTATGACACATCTTATTATTTGGTTATATATGTTATTCACAATGTGAATCTAATTGTCTCTCTTTTACAGGTTAATGATGGAAATTATTCTTATGCTGTAGAGATCTTTGATAAGGTTTACATTTTTCTACCGTTTTAATTATTTCTACCCTAATCTTCACTAATACCATCTTCCTCAATGTGATTTGGGTAGAAAGGAAAAGGAATAGCTTTCATGCTAATATTTTCAAAAAATTTCATTTTTCGCTCAATATGACAGATACTAGAAGAAGATCCTGATTACCCTGAGGCTCTAATTGGAAGGGGAACAGCATATGCATTTCAACGAGAACTACATTCTGCTATTGCTGATTTTACAAAGGTAAACTTGAATATTTCACGAAGGTAAGCTTGAATTTGAATACTTTGCATGGGGTACATCAACGTAAATGTGGTTACTTTGAATAGGCTATACAGTCAAATCCATCAGCTGGTGAGGCATGGAAGCGTAGAGGGCAAGCTCGCGCAGCCTTGGGAGAATCTGCCGAGGTATCATAATTTTGGTGCTTGTGTCTTGAACTTATTTGTTTTATAAGAGTTTATTTTGATTGTTATTTGTTCTTTGACATTTTTCTTTTTCCAAGATCTTTCAAATGTTGAGGTATTGGTGCAATATTTGGTTAGCCTTTTAGCCGTATCTGGAATTAGTTCTTTTTTTCTTGTATTTTTTTATGCCAATTTTTCTTAGTTATCGACCCATTAATGCTTAAATCTTGAATTGCTGTCACTTTCACTCCCTTCCCAGTATGTAACGGTTCGTTTGGTTTGTGTTTCAGTTTTCAATTTTGAGTTTAGCTTTTTGTATTGAGATTTTGTTTTAAGATTGCTAAAAAGGCGTTTGATTTGTCATCTTGAAAAATTATTTCTCAAAATATAAAATTGAAAAACACGTTTGATTTGAAATTTTGAAAAAATTATTTTAGGACATTTTATTCTATAAAATTTGATTATTCAGTAAAAATATAACAATTTTGTGTTAATATATTATCAAGTAATATATATATATATATATTGAAGTTGATTAATCTTATAATATTTTTTCTCATTCGAAAACTAAAATAAAAATAAATAATATATTGAGTTCAAAATATATGAAATAAATATAAAAATTACTGACGTGGACTGAGAAGATTTTATCCGTGTTCATTTAACTAGTTTTTTAGAATTTGTGTAAATAATTATTAAGAGTTTGAACTTTTTTCTTTTCATATTTTTTATTTTTCTAAATTTTTTTTAGAATTCTTATTTTTTATATTTTAGAATTTTATTTTAAAAAAAAATTATTTTTAGAATTTATCATTTTTGTTTTGTGATTTTTTTTTTTAAATTTTGTTTGTTAGATTTTAGATTTTATTTTTATAATCTAATTTAAGTAAAATTTTATCTAAACTCTCGTTTTCCACATTTTGAACGTTTTCAGAATTTTCACTGAGAACTCTCAAAACGACAAAAATACGTTTTAAGTTTTATGTTATAAATTAATCCTTCTTTTCGAAAATGAAAATAGCAGACAGTACATTTTCAGTGTTTTACAAAACTGAAAACGGTTTAAAAATCCTCGGAAAATAATTAGATTGCTATTGACTGTTATAACTCTCTAAAATCTGTAGCTTTCCTAGTTTTCTTAAAAGGCAAATTAATGTTTAAGATTGAAGCTAATTTTTAAACTTGAAATAAATAATGCATGTGAGCGACATTCTTATTTATAGAAATACTTTTTATAATTGATTTATTTAAGTGCTTACATATGGATGTATGAGCTTGAATCCATTGCATGAAGTGGCTCATGCAGGTTCTGCAAATGCTACACAGACATGCACGTTTATATGTGGTTGTATGAAATATATATATATATATATATCTGTTTGTGAAGCATAACTAATTATCTTTTATCATCAGGCAATAGCAGACTTGACTAAAGCATTGGAATTCGAGCCAAATTCAGAAGACATATTACATGAAAGGGGTATTCACATTGACTCAACTCTTACTTTGTAAATTTGTACTAGATTCATACTCTCAGTAGTTCAACATCATCTTCTTGAAGTACTTGTATCATTGCTGATCGTATGCATTTTTCTATAATTTTATGCAAAGTCCAAGGGCAAACTAAAAATGATCGTTGGATAGATATGAAATATTTCTTGTAAGGTTGATAATTGTAAGTCAGCTCGTGTTTAATTAGCTAGGTACTGAAAAACTTTAGCATGCCGATAGAAAAATGAAATCAGGGTTTCTTTAACCAGAAAATTTGCATTTTATTGCCGTGTTATTCTCCCTTCCTCCCGAACACATAAAACGAAAAGAAGGAAAAGCTGACTATTAGGGGGATTATAATATACATGTGGATGTGAACTTTATATAAGCACACATGAAGTGTCAAAGTTTTAGCCTGAGATAAAAGGAAAATGTATATTATTTTAGCTTACCAGACTTAAAAGGCCATGAAACTGATAATCAATTTACTAAATTTGTGTCTTATCAAATTTTGTTTCTAGTTCTTAATGCATTGAAAAAGTATCTTGCAGGTGCTAACAGAAGTAGGCATGACTAAAATGCTGCTTTGTAATTTCAATTAAAATATGACCAATTCTTTTTATTCCCCAATAACAAAGAATCTCATCAATTAAAGTGTAGGAAGTAGGATTTAGTGAACAAAATGCCCTCCATTGAAGGGAACATAAAGAGGCAAAAACCAGAACACTGGGTAGTAGTGAGTACTTCATCATTGTTGTGATTCTGTGACACAGATCCTGACAAATAAGCAGACAGAGCAGCGACAAGAGAAATAAACAACAGCGTTCAACACTTGCAAAGATAGCATGTTTCTGTAGTTTTTTTACCTTAATGATTTTTCTTCATAAATAAAAGAAATTGAAGGAAAATCTCTCGAGGAGGTAGAACAAATAGAAAGTGAAAATTAAAGGTGAAAAACAAGTTCCAAATTCTCATATCCTGTAAATGGTGATCTTAAAAATCATTCTGCGCATAGTGGAGATAGTTGGCCTTCTCAATTGTCGAAGGAGCAAAAATTCCGTGAAACAGAATCCCCACCAACAGTATAGAGTTGAGAGATATGAGTGTTTTATATGGGAGAAACAACAATGTAAACTTTGTGTATTCTACATCTAAAGCAAAATTGTCACGCTTAAAACTTCCCCAGATCCTGAGAAGAGAACTGATAAAAGTGGGGCATCTTGTGTGCATTAAACCTTCTGGGGAAAACAGTAAGTAGATACAGGCGGGCTTCTACTACCAATACCCGTCATCTTATTATTTCTCAAAAACCTTTTCATTGAACACAATAACTTAATGATGAAAGCTGAAATCTTGATTTCTCCTTTAAACCTTTTTGAGTTGCAATATTCTGGTTTCAGAGAAATATTTGATCATGTTGACAAAACTAGTGCAGGAATTGTAAATTATAAATTTAAGGATTTCATTGCCGCTGTTGAAGACTTATCTGCATGTGTAAAAGTTGATAAGGATAACAAATCTGCGTACACTTACTTGGTGAGTCCACGACAACTAAGCTTCAGTTATTGCATAGATTCAGCTTGATTAAATTTATGGCGAAAAAGTTATAGTTACTAAATTGCAGATATTTTGGCTTTTTATAGGGTTTGGCTCTATCTTCAATTGGCGAATATAGAAGGGCTGAAGAGGCACACATGAAAGCAATTCAAATAGATCAAAATTTCATTGAGGCTTGGGGTCATCTAACCCAGGTATCGAGGACCGTATGATTAGTGCTAGCATCTCCGTTTGCATTCAAATTTATAAATCGTTTATAAATTCAGTCAAAGTCAGTCAAATATTAATTTCAACGGACATTCACTAATACTACTCGTTATTATTCATGCATTTCGTGGGACCCAATACTATTTATCTTTATAAACCATTTATAAATTTGACAAATGGAG
>CAIGRH010084616.1:0-11220 GCA_903798295.1 Fraxinus nigra
TAATTATGAATATGTGACCATTAATCACAAACTGTGACTTTATTATCTTTATTTAATAAATATTTTTAATTAATTAAATTCATACCTGATTTTTGAATTTTCAAACTATTTACCTTACTTTTGAATTGAGATAAAGAATACAGCTTATATATGAACTTTTTCCAATTTCATACCCCATATATCATAGCCCAACATAATCCAAGCCCAACAGCTCATTATTTCACTCCATTATTCTACTTGGTAAATTACATAGAACAAGATTTTTCAAGTTCCAATTTCAAAAATCAAACTTAAAGTATGTTTATATAAAAAAAAAGGATAATAATTCCATGTTTTGATTTAATTATAATATTAAAAAATTAAATTAATCTATGTACCCTATCCCTATGTCTTTCCACATTTTTTCCATCAAGTTTGACACTCCCTATGTGTAGGAAATTTGGCTATTGCTGAAGAGAGTTGTTAAAATCAATACATAAAAAAATTGCCCAAACATATGATGTCAAACTTTCTTCGGCCCATTCATCCATTCTTTAGGGCTGTGATTAGGTTGTATGGGTTAGCGCCCACCTAGTTTATTCCAAAGGCCTAGGCCCAATTGGTTGAGACTTACTTTTTGTGGGAGGAGACTTCCCTTGGTGAGGAAGGATATGCCCATTAGGGACTTAGAGAATGGGGATTACAAGAGTTAATACTCCTTATGTCCATAGGAGGCTCATTGTCCCTTTGTTATAGGCCTCTCTTTCTCCATTAAGGGATTGAAAGAAACTTGGTTTTAGGTGAAAGGGAGATGGAAAACCTGTGAGGGTGACAGGGTCCCTCAATTAATAGTTCCCATCCACTACTCCGAAGCACGCAAGTGTCCATTTGATTCATGCATGCACATTTTTTACTATATTCCGACTCTTTTCATCCTGTAGGTTTGGTCGATTGTTTTGAACTTTTGGAGGCTGAGTTGGGTATAATAGAGGACGTCTATCATCATCATGTATCGTCGCACAAATTTGAGCATATTATCTCTCATCGATTATTTTACGACGAGTTTGGTCTGATGGCCCGAAGAGGTAAATTTCAAATTTCATTATTTTCTAGATGGTATTTTGCGACGCCCTATTCCTTTTCATAAAACTTTAAGAGAAAGTATCCTATCTCGACATGGCTTCCATTCTCGCTTTTACCTTTACAATCGGGAAAAAAATACACATACCCTTTTTTGTTGCGGCCAAGTAGATTAGGGATAAGGTCGAGAAGATCAACATAGATGATGGTAAAAGCGAAGGTCGACCCCTGCCAATGAATAGGGGAAAAGAAAAGGTGGTGGAGACCCCAAAAAAATGTACTTTCTACTCCATTGATGAAGGATGGTCAATAGCTGGTCCCCCACTTCCACCTCAAGTCCCTGCCAGGTAGATGGTAGCTTATATTGCTACTGCCAGAGGGGAGTTGAAGAGGCCCTATATTGATGTGCCTTTAAGGCAAGAGCCGACAAAGAAAGGCAAAACAAAGTGAGAGCTCTTTTGCTACTGATGCTGCTCTTTCCAAGGTCAGACTTGCCCGGACGAAGAGGAAAGTCGAGCTCACTTTATAAGCTCTGGCCATGCTCCCTCTGGAGACTCAAACTGACATTGCCACCTTCTACAGGTATTGGACAGAGATGAGGCATACTTTTGTAGAGTTAAGCGACGCAGTGGACCTCTTTGCCACCATGGTGAGCTAAAAAGGACGGGCCTTCGGAGTGGACATAGAGGTTGAAGTCCTCTTTAAAAACTTTCAAAAGAAGAATAAGATTTTGTTGATAGGGCCGAAGAAGAAGACAAGAAAGCAAAAGATGATGGCGAGGCAGTGAAGGCTCAGCATGCAATGAAGGCTGTGAAACTCGCTTCCACCTTAGCCGAAATTGACAATTTGAAGAAGGAAGTCCACATATCCCAAAGTGAAGTGGCTTTTCCTATGAAGTAGGTGGAGACCTCTGATCCCTACCAAAAGATAATTGTTGAAGCCTGGAGGCCTCGAGTAAAGAGAGTATCTCTCTAAAACAGCAAGTGGATGGGTTGAACTTCAAAATTATTGGCCTCGCTAAAGAGGTGGAAGAGGCTAAGGGTGAGGTCCAATTTGCTGGTGAGGATGCTACGAAGCATTACATATCCAATTTCTACCTTACTGAAGAGTATCATCGCTTCGAGAAATACTGGCGAGGTTTGCATACATTAAAGTAGTGGAGTGGAACGTGGTGCATACCCAAACCTTTAATACCTCAAAGTTGAGGTCTGAAGTTTTTGGATGGAGGCGATTTTTGAACCCCAACTAATGGGAGCAATGTAATTATGCTTGAGGATGATGATGAGGTAGGAGGTGACAACGTCGAAACTGAAGCAGCAGCCCCTCATGCCATTGTTCCAGCAACCCAACCTAACCTTTCGACTTAGCTTATAGGCTCTCCACATGTTATTATTATTTTTATTTGCGATGTAATTGGCTTCGACCCCCATGTAATTAATCTCATTGAATGAAAAATCTTTTCTTACATGTGCTACTTTGTTGGATTTCATTTATACTATTGCCTTCCGACGCGTTATTGCTTCCAACGTGCTTCAATCTTCATTAAGATTCCTTTTAATCAAAATTTATGCAAGTGTTAGGATTTCACATATTTTTTGACTTTATCTTTCCTCAGCATAAGGTTAGATGGTTCATGCATGCAAAGACTTCTCCCACAATTTTTGTCACTGAGAGGCATGTGCTATCCACTTTGGCGAATAGGGAGGTGGTCCCCTTTGAGATCCAACTCTTCTTTAAAGTGCCAATGCTTCCCTACTTGGTGGATTGTTCATCAAGTAGAGGCTTCTCCCATGACTTTTGTTACTTGGAGACATTTTTCTTTTAAGAAGAATTAAATAAGGTTGTTTTCATTAAACTTATACATAGATTAATAGTTTTTACACACGTTTATATTGATAGTACATCCTTAGATGTTCTGCATTCCAAGGATGAGGGTGTGCATTTCCATTCAAATTTTTGATCATATAGGTTCCATGTCGAAGCTCTTCTTTGGATGAGAGGAATATTATTCGTAGGACTATGTCGTTTACACAAAATGACTTCTTCTTGACCTTAGAATTGTAGTACCGAGTTATTTTCCATTGGTAGGTAGCTAATTTTATTTGGGAATCATTTTTCCTTTCATCGAGGAAATTGAGCTCGCACCTTCTCAACTCCTCGTTGGGTATTTCATTGAATTGTAGGCGATAAGGAGTGGGTAGTAGACCTACATCGATCGGACTTATAGCATATGCTCTATAAGCCATGGAAAAGGTAGTTTCTCTTATTGCAGTCCTGCTAGCAGTTCGGAATGCCCATAGGAAATATGGTAGCTTATCAACCTATGCCCCTTTAGAGGAATCCAACCTCCTTTTGAGGTTGTACTTGATGGTTTTGTTGATGGCTTCTACCTGCCCATTGGTCTAAGGATGGTGGGAGTGGAGAAGTGTTTTTTGATTTCGTGTTCCTCGCATTAATCTTGATTTTCTTGTTATCAAACTGTTGCCCATTGTCCGATACGATTGAGTGGGGGATGCCAAACCGACAAATAATATTTTTCCACAAGAATTTGGAAGTATTTGCTTCGACTATTTTAGTCAGGGGCTCTGCTTCCACCCACTTAGTGAAATAGTCAATGGGGATGATAGTGAAGCTTACACTGCCTTTTTCCTTATGTATGGATCCTATGAGGCCGATTCTCCACTTGACGAATAGCCAAAGGCCGAAGACAACACTTAGCTCCTGGAAATGTTATCTTTGTATTGTCGAGAAGTACTGACACTTGTCACATCTTTTCACAAAGATGTGAATCTTTTTTTCAATATAGTACAATAGCATCTCTGCCTCAACACCTTTTATGCTAGAGCTCATCCTCATGTATGGTTGCCACAAACCCCTTCATGAATTTCTTAGAAAATATAGATAGCTTGCTCGCCACCTATGCATCGGAGGAGGGGTAGAGAGAAACCCCTTTTATACAGTACATCTTGAAAGACGAAATGTGTTGTTCATCTTCTAAGCTTCTTCACTTCCTCTTTGTCATTGGGTGAGGCCAAATCCTTGAGGAATGCTATGATAGGCCACATCTATGGAGGAGAATCTTCGACCTACATCGCCTCTTCACCTTTAGAAGTGGAGGGTCTAGGGAGGTGCTCTATAGGTACAACGGTGAGTAGATCAGAATCTTTGTTACATCCTCTTCCATTTCTGGAACGTTGGCAAACTCTGCCACAAAGTCTGCTAGGGCATGGCCTTTGATGTCAGCTCTCGTTTTAAAAACAATGACAAACTCACTAAGTTCTACGACCCACTTCATCATCCTTCTAGAAGCATTAGGTTTCTGGAGCACTTGTTTGAGTAGGAAGTTTGTTAGAACTTGAATGGTGTGGGCTTGTAAATATGACCTCAACTTCTTGGAAACAGTTAACAAAGAGAAAGCCAGCTTCTCCATGTTTGGGTAGTGGGTCTCTGCTGTCAAAAGTGCTTTACATACATAATAAACAGGCAGTTGGCGATTACCTATCTCTATCACAAGTATTGAATTGATGGCATCGGTATTCATCGTCAAGTATTGTTGCATGGGCTCGTCAATCTTAGGTTTGGAGAGAATGAGAGCATGTCCTAAGTGCTTCTTCAGCTCTTGCAAGGCTATTTCGCACTCTTCCGTCAAATGGAACTTTTCCCTCACTTTTGAACCTTGAAGAAGGAAAGACACTTATCAGTCGCCTTCGAAGAGAAGCGGCTCAAGGCTGCTACGCGCCCAATGAGGCTTTGTACCTCTTTAGACTTTTAGGGCAACCTCATTTCGATCAAGAATTCAATATTTTCAGAATTTTTCTCCATTTCCCTTTAGATGACCATGTAGCCAAGAAATTTCCTTGAAGCAACTCTGAATGCGCACTTGAGGGGGGTCAACCTCATCATTTACCTTCTTAATATTCGGAAAGCTTTGTCAAGGTGCTTTATATGATCTTTTGTTTCAAGGCTCTTCATCACCATATCATCTACATATACCCCCATTGTCTTACCAATAAGGTCGGCGAACATTTTATTGACAAGTTTCAGATATGTGGACCCGACATTTTTTAACCCCTAATGGCATCACTTTGTAACAGTATAGACCTTTGTCCATTATGGAGGACGTATGTTCTTCATTAGCTGAGTACATGGGGATTTGGTTATACCCTGAATAGGCATCTATGAAGCTCAACAGTCTATGTCCGATGGTAGAGTCAATGAGCTGATCTATTCGTGAGAGTTGGAAACTATTCTTGGGGCAAGTTCGACTAAGGTTGGAGAAGTCGAGGCATACTCTCCACTTGACATTGTGTTTATTGACAAGGACCGGGTTAGATACCCACTTTGGATAAGTTGCTTATTTGATAAAACGATTGTCAACTTCTTCTCTTCATCATTCAAATACCTTTATGGGTTGAGGTCCCTCATTTTCTGTCTATGCAGGACAAACCTTATGATCAATTTTTAGGTGATGACAACTAACTTTTAGGTCAATGTCAACAATATCCTCATGCCTCCAACCAAAGACATCCCAAATTTTCACATAAGTAGTGTTTTAGCTTTTCCTTAGCCTCTGTTGGCAGATCTTTTCTAACCCGCAAGGACTTGGAGGGGTCCTGGGGATCTACTAGAAAACTTTCTAACTCATCGCTAGGATCGTTCAAGGTTCGCAATAAAATGACATGAAGATCCAGTTCATCAAATTTAGCCGCTTTTTCAGTATCTCTCCCTTCTTTAGGGGCGCTTATCATTCCAAGAACAACCTCTTCTTCATAAGCATCCACCATTTCGACATCTACCCTTGTTCGGGGGTCTGTCCTTGTTCAGGGGCGTCGTTCATGTCAATATCTATCAGAATTAAATTAAAGTCCCTAAGTTCCGTCTTCCTAAAGGAGTTCAGATATCACTCCCTTGCACTCATTTGATTGTCTTTAACAGTAGTGACATTTTCAGTAGGAAACTTCATACACAAATGGTGAATAGATGTAACAGCCTACAACTCCTTTAAAGTTAGTCTTCCCAGTACCCATTGGTAGGCAGATCAGTTATCTACAACCAAAAACTCTATGAAATAATGAGGAGTCATGGGTGTCATTCCCATCTCCACTACCAGAGTTATTTTTCCTCTTGGGATGATGCTATCATCGGTGAAGTCGTACAAGGAGGAGTTCATAGGGGTCAACTCGTGGTCCATCTCCATCTTATCGAAGGTCACTCCAAATATAATATCGACCAAACTCCCATTATCAACTAGCATTATTTTAAGGTCATTTTGTGCTACAACGGCCTTCGCTACCAAGGTATCACAATGTGGGTAATGCAAGCCAGCTGCATCTTCTTATGTGAACGTAATGGGTTGCATCCCCTTTTAGTTGAGGGTCAACTATTGTAAACTATTAAGCTTGCCATGGGAGGATCTCCGACCTTCCTTACATAGTTCCTTTGTGCATTTTTGGGTTTTCCCAAACGTACGGGCCTCCAAAAATTGTATCTATATCTCGAATGGGCTCGTGTCATGTGTTAGTAGAAGAGCTTCTCCTTTGCCTTTGGCCTTTCCTAGGCCTTTTCCCATCGTTTTTTCGCCTCCAAAGAGCGTTATTTCAAAAGAGACACCTTACTTCATCTCTCCTAGGTTGTCGATCATGCCTAGGAATGGGGCGTCTCATCATGGACGTCTATTCCTCCTTTGATTATTAGGTTGGAGATGCAACCTATTTCTAGGTTCAGAATTTCATCCTCTATCCATTTCCCTTTCCCTTTGAGGAAATTGTTAGATGGACCTTCACGGGCGCGTCTTAATGTTGGGTTGACTTTCTCATAAGCTAAAGTAGGCACTGCATTTAGCGTTGCTACAACTAGTGCTTATGCTGAGTTGAGGGTGGTCGACTATCCGACTCGATAGTCCATCACATGGGAGGTGAGACCTCGTCCTCATTGTCTTTGAGGAGGTGTGAGTCCCCGATTGGCCCTATTGCAATGATCTCTCAATTTCTCATTGATGATCTCGCACTTTAGTAGACATTATAATTGGTAAGGTCATTGTTCTGTATGTCTCTCCAAAAGAGAGAGTTCATATCCAGCCCTCTTCTTATGATCGATAGTGCTTCCTTATTAGTAATTTGTACACAATAAATGGGTCATTTCATCGGTGAAATGGGATAAGAAGCTTTTCAATGACTCTTTCTGCATTTGTCTTATGTCTTGGAGACGTTGTATAGGCCATTCGCCTTCCTTACTAGTTGCGAAGCACTTAAGGAAAGTTTTTTTGAAATCTGGTCAGCTTCTGATACTTCATTCTAAAAGTCTAGTATACCACACTTTGGTCGCCCCAGTTATAGTTAAATGGAATGCTCTGCATTTCACTGCAGGGAAGGAATCCCTTAAGCTTATATGTGTTTTAATGCTGTTGAGGTGATAAGATTACCCCTTCCATTATACTTGGGGATTTTAGGCAGCATGAAGTGGCTTGGGATGAGGGCTTCCCTTAGTCCCTGAAAGAAGGAAGTGTTGTAGTTGGAGGAAGTGTTGACCCCAATTTCCCTCTTTTAAGGAACCTATTCCCTGGTGTAGTATTGGTAATAAACCATTTGACTTTGAACTTCTTAGCCACGATAGTAGTTCCCTCGCGGAACTAGGGGATGATCATGGGGAAAATTATTTTCTTGGGCTGCAAATGGAGGGATTGGGTATCCTCCATGACTCTGCATATTCGTAAGCAGCATTTGTATGACAATATTCCGTTGGATGATATCCCTCATGTTTGTAGTCATGGTGGCCACCTCCCTGGTGAGTCTGGCAGATCCACCTCGTCGATGATGTTAATAAAATCGATGGCGTGTGACAATTTTCCTTTTTCAGGGTGTTCCTTAGTCCTCCAAGATGCTGACTCTTTATTGTTGGAGTTTATGTTAGCATCTTTTCTTCAAGACAACTTTCTTGAGAGTCTTTTCTTAGTAAATGATATTCCTTTTTCAAAGGACAATTTGGACTCTTTTTGAAGTGGTTTTTTTTTATTTTTGGATTTTTAGTTGTTATTTCTTCAAGAACAACCCATTTTCTTCAGAGGTAGGAAACTCACCCAAAATATTTCTTCTAATCTGCTTTTTTTTTACGTGTTCTTCGTGGTTGAGTGTGTGGTTTCCAATAGATAGTGTCAATATGTTGACCTTACTTTTTGCAAAGATGACGTGGACAACGAATATCGGGTTCACTCACCTCCACACAAGCAAGTTTCAACACGCTTTGGCCGGAGACTTGGTCGAACGTGGTCGCTATACGTGGGAGATGCTCTAACACGCGAGACAAAAATGTTCAGGCACTAGTGACATATTTAAATGTGGTTGCATATTAATCATCAACTATAAGCAACTCAATAAAAGTGGGATGATCTAAAATCAAGTAAACAAGAATGTGAAATAGGCTAGAGAATATCAAAAATTGCTTTTAAGTGTAAAAAATTGTATTAGATTCAAATGTTATAAGAGTTGCTATTTATAGAGTTCTGGTTGAAGTGTTAGCTTTGGGATAAGAACCATGTGGCCTTATTTTCCAAGGTCGAAGCATCATATCACTAGCCTACTACGCATTTAATACATTGACAGTGAGTCCGTCACCTTACGTCCTAGGTTGACGACTTGACATTTATTATTATAAACGTTATATCAATCGTTCCTAAAGATAGCCTACAAATCCTCTGAAACCCGCGAGGACTTCGACCAAAGGGAATTTCAAAATAGAGGTCTTCGAAATAGACAACTTTGGAATAGAAAGTTTCAGAATCTTTTCTTTGACTTTATCAACTTGATTTATGTTTCCACGTAGACTACCATATAACCTTAGTTTGGAGTCTCAGCGGCGAGGCGTAATAATATTCCCCCAGGCTATGCATGATTATTCATACAATGCATTGACTTCTCTTATCCAAATTTTTGTTGAGGGTGTTATTTTCATGTAGTGGTTAGTTTTACAACAACATATGCCACGTATAACGATCATTGATAATTTTCACTATGAATAACATTACTCATTTTAAAATATGAAAAAAAAATCTCGCCAACATCATCTTTGGTATTCATCCTCAAATAAAATTGTTACATGACTTTAGTTTCTAGGGACAATTTTTCAACAAAAGTTAACAACACGCATATTGACAAGTGGAATTGTAATGGTTGGAAGCAGGGGCGGACCGAGCACCTGGTCGCCCCTGCGGTTGCCCGTGCTGGGTCCGCCAGGGGCTTTAGCTTCTTCAAGTTCTGCCCTGCGTCCACCGCCACCGCCGGGAAGAAGATGAAAGGAAGAAGAGAAGACTGGATTTTTTTTTCACTTCTTTAACGGTTGGGCTTTTTAAAATTAAAATAAGGCCCAACCGGCAGCCGGGCCAGCCCAATCTATGGCAAACAATGAAGGAAGTTGCCAAGTCCAATCCCATTCGACAATTCCCAAATCCAATCTCCACAAAATCAAATACAATCCAATCCCTAAATTGAAACCCAGGCAGATAAGTAGAACGAGGAGCCGAGGGCAAGGGAGGGAGACGACTGCACGGGAAAAGCACGAAGCATCATCAGGTCAGGTGCGATCCAAAATGCAGAGTCCTTTCATTCTTCGGTAATTTAATTTTCCACGATTTTAGCTATTTCTTTGTTTATTTTCGTATTTTCAGTTTTTTGTGGATTGTGGTTCTTATTTAGAATATCCGGACAATTGTTTGAATTTGCTTACTTTTATTAGTTTGTATATATGTGATAATGTGAAGAAATTGATGAATTGAGGATTCTGCTGTGTCGGCTGCAGCATTCTATTTTTCCTTTTTCCTTTTTTTTTGTGATTTTGTGATTTATGAATTATGAGAAATGATAATTTATGTTATATTATTATAATTCCAATGAGTTATGAGTTATAATTCCAATGTGTCGACTGTCATTTATTAATTTTTATGATTTATTTTGGTCTCGTGGCTGTCATATTCGATTGAATTTTATGAAATTTAACTGCAAATTGAAATTGTGCAATGAAATGCAAAAAATTGGTGTTTGTCTAATTGTCTCATTGTCTGACTTATTTGCTACCAGCCGTACTTTTGGTAGTTGGTTTTCTGTTCAGCCATTCTCCTCATAATTGTCGACGTTGACCGGTCAACGTCCGCCCGGGCTGAGCTTCAGTCCTGGGTCCACCCCTGGTTGGAAGGGGAAAATTCTATACCTTCCAGAAACTTCGTGGGAATTCCTGGCTAAGAATTGCCCTAAGCATCTATCGGCTTAAATTTTGCCACGTATAAGCACATCACGTGAGTATCAGACGTGGCACCTTCATTCCAGTGAAATTCATACGCATTCTTTTAGGTACTTTCCGCGTAAACTCTCGTAAAAACTCACTATTGAGCGATTTCACGTCTTCATAGAATAGATAGAGATTTTGCTGAAAAACTGAAAACAAATTTATTGAAGGAATTAATTTTTATCTTTTTTAAGGGGAAATGAATGGGGATAGGGAAGGATTTGAAGAAGATGTGAAAATGGAGAAATTGGTGTTCATGTGGGGGTATTTGCCGGGGGCATTGCCTTAGAGGTCGCCACTACTGTCCCCAGTGGTTGTGCGCCTACTGCCGTCGAAAAACACCGGAACTTCCTGGAAGGATGTCTGTTGTGGTGGTTGTGGTTTTGCCATGGCCATTTCAGGTAATTTCTTCTTCCTCTTCCTCCCATATGGTATATTATTTTGTTTGATTTGGATTACTTCTTTTTCCTCGGCCTTGAATGCCAAAGTGAAAATCTTGAGGTAATCTTTTACATTTTTACTTGCAGCATTGGAGTGAAGTTTTGCTTCAAACAATTGATGTTTTTGCTTGGCTATTTGTTGAAATTCGTTCTTCAAAGTCCCTTAGAACAGTCAATAGATCCGAGGAGCTTGTCAAGATTTTATTTTGTTTAAATAATTTCTGTTGCTTAAAATCTTCTCGATTTTTACACTCTGCTT
The DNA here is from genome assembly GCA_903798295.1 of Fraxinus nigra. NCBI lineage: Eukaryota > Viridiplantae > Streptophyta > Magnoliopsida > Lamiales > Oleaceae > Fraxinus > Fraxinus nigra. The sequence goes on from CAIGRH010084616.1 coordinate 11,032, forward strand.
GGACTTTTCGCTTCCACTTGCTTATCGTGGAAACATTGTGAAGAACACTATATTGGCTCTTCAAAACCTTTTGCTATGGAGTTTCATCTTTTTCTTCTCCCCTTTTTATATTTAAAGTTGACGTATTTGTGGGTTTTTTTAGAGCAATTGAGTTTTCTTTAAGTTATGTTAAGAGATATATATCCCACA
>CAIGRH010084683.1:0-25510 GCA_903798295.1 Fraxinus nigra
GTGATTGATTGTTGGAAGGATTTCCCCTGGAGCTACCAATAAGAATTTCTGTGTTTTGGTTTGGGGTGGGGAAGAAAATAAAGTTTTGAGGGGAGGGTGGGGTTCTGTTGAGGTGAAATTGGCAATGAAAATAAAATTTTAAAGGTTCAGAATTGTCAGTGGTACAAATAGTAATTTGCAAAAGAATCAAAAAGTTTGAAACCGCATTTCCAATTATTCCTTTTTAATTTTGCCCATTTTTATTGTTTTCAACACCTAGCCTAACGGAATTGAACAGTAGGGAAGTGAATCGCACTTCAAAAATGATACAAGGTTTTACGCACCTCAAATTTAACAAATTTGACAGCTTTTGCATGAGATTGAATCGTGGCGACCGCCAAACAGCTCAAGGTTACGACTATAATATACAAGAAATATGGATGAACATAATAAAAGTCTACCACACATCGCCTATATCACTATGCTCACAAACTCTGCAGCATCATTACAGGAAACAAAGTTCTGCATTTGTTACCAGCCAAAAAAATATGCAAGATCGTGCGAATAACCTGGAGGTACGCATGCTCAAAATGCACAAGCCCGGTTGTATCTCCCATATTACAAGATTAGCATCATACCGCATAATTTACCAGGATGCATAAAGAATCATACTCCAACTCAGATCCCATCCTACAAAGGGTCGAGTGACCCAGTTTTTAACCTTTCCATACGAGCCTGAAGGCCAGATAGAGCCTTCTCGTCCATGGGAAGGACCCCACCATGCATAGGATTCTCGGTACCAACACCTTCTGTGACAGAAGGATGACCAGGAAGTCCGTGGGTTACGTTCCCATTCATGGGTACCAAAGGCCTATTTCTAGTATCTGGGTTCACTGCAGCTGCTGCTAATTGGATGCTCTTCATCCTTTCCCTAATAGCATCTAATGTACCGCTTGAAACTGCAGACGAAGTGATATTGTCAGTTAAATATTCGCCAAAGAAACACAAGCAACAAAGACAATAAATGCATGCTTGGTAGGGAGGATTGGATAGCAATGGTCATCATGAAGGAAGAAAAAGTGGTTAAAATCTTGTCCACTATACTATTAAGTTCGGTCAATACTGCATAAGAAACATGCACTAACAAGTAACAATTTGCAGGTTAACTAACCTCCAGATAATAACCTGTCACTTCTTAGTTCCCCCAAATTCTGCTGTAAACCAGATTGATCTGACAAAGGACCTCTTGCAGAGATGGTATTGGTAGCCCTATCTTCTTCGGCATAAGATGGTGGTAAACTGAAGTTTGTAGGTTCAACTTTAGCATTCAGATTTCTTGAATCATTTGTATTTACAGGTGATACAGGGCCGTATTTTGGAGAGAGGTCGAGTGCCACTGGTGGAGGAGTCGAAAGAGGTACACTCGAAGGGGTCCTTCCTGCAGCTGCATTTTTCTCCATCTGCAATAGAAGTTAATAATAAATATTGAGAAATTGTTTCCTTCGTAACTTTAACTTCGCACAAATAAAATCAGATCCAGACCTGTGCTAAACCATCTCTAATGTATGTTCTAAATGCCTCGCTAGCATTTTGCAGCTGAGCAAATATATCAACCTGAAACCAGATTTAGTCAATGAAATCTGATAAAATGTACACCCTCTAAAATACAGACTCCAAAATATTTCAAAAGAAATAACATGTTCAATCTTATCGTGGATGGATGTTATATATGGAACTTACCTGAGGATATAACTGTGTAATTCGATAGAGTTCATAGAGACCAATTGTGCAAGTTTGCTTGTCACCAATTTTTTTAAATACTGCAGCCAACTCCTGCTGTAAGATCCAAACATCACCACAAAATTTATTTGAGAAAGCAGGGTAATACAAGGACAGGACATGGACAAAAAGAAACCAAATTAGACAGTACAAATCAAACATTCAAATAAAAGAACTAAAGAAAGCATAAATACCTTTAATTGGGCATCTGCAGAATGTGTTGCAGGTGCTGGACCATTACCTGCTGAATCACCCCAGTGAGTTTGTCCAGCAGGGCCAGAAGGGGTCAACATTCTTGCAGCTGCCAAGGTCTGCTCAATTTTGTTTGAAGACAGGATGAGAAAAAACGAGGCGGGAAACAAAAGTATTATCAAGAGTTTGCCACAAGTACCTGAAGATTAAGATCAATGTAGGCAAGAATAATAGGCTGCGGTTGCATGTCTATAGGGACCATGGAAAGATGACCCTTTATGGCAGTTCCACGGAGCTTAACAAGCTCGTGCAGAACAGTTTTCACCATGCGAAGTGGTTTGTCATCAGCTCCCGCTCTTTTGTTAATTCAAAAGATGTTGGCAGTGGGCAGTTAAAATATTTAATTAGTACACATTGTGAAATTAATCAGAACAGCACTCAACAGGTATCTCATTAAACAAGGAACAAAATCCTGTCATTTATCTTTAAAGTTTTGAGAGGTACCTCCTCCGTATTTCTTCCATTCCTAATTCTTGTAGGTATATATGGATACTTTGAAGAATACGATCAAGATCAACATCATATATCGTATTTTGAAGAACCTATCACATGCAAGTATTAGTAATATTACTTCAAAAGAAAGACACGACACATTTCTGAAAGATGTGAAATGTGTGAGAGAAGGCAGCAGCCACCAAGTTTCACGAGGAAAGGAAAAGAAAAGAGAATCACCTTAGTAAGTTTTATTAAACATTTGACTACCAAATCTGAAAATTTCTGATTTCTCAAGGTTGGGGACTCATTCACTGCTGGAGACGGCCACCTTGACGGGTCAACAGGACTTAAAAGATTTATAAGCACGACAAATGATGAGGTCCGGTCGGCATTATCCTGAACTCGGGATTAGTTGGGCAAGGGGCAAAAACATTAGTATCTCAGAAATTAAGAACATGTTTGTGCGCACAGACACTAAGAGATGCATTTTAGGAAACAAATATACCAGAATTTTGAGCATCAAAACATTTAGAGCTCTCAAAAGTTGACTGCCATCATCCATCCGAGGAACCCTTTCATCCAAAAGCCAAAGCAACAGTTCCGTAATTAGACCATCAAGAGTACTCTCTTTGACAGCATGAGCGAGTCTCTTGTTCTGAAATGTCTGCACCAGAAAGAAAAAATTCAGCAACCCAATTTATGTGGGTTGATCTGAAAACAGAGGGAGACAATGAATTTCACATTTTTAGTGATCATTCTTTAATATGTTTCAATTCATGTGTCAGTCCGAGTTTCTCTATCCAACATATCCATAATGAAAATTATTGGGAAGGAATCGATGGAAGAGGATGGATGTACCTGCATGAGAGTGTTGAGAACATATTTACACGACCTTGAAGAGGCGCCAGTCAGACTAAAGTCAAATGTCTTGGCTACCTGAAATAAACCCCTTGTTATGAGCATTTAAAAGCATTACCATGTAAGCACCACATGAATGGCCTTTAAAATAGGGAATTAATGTAGCAATTGCCTTATTTGCCAGGCATGAAACAAGTCTATCAGCATCTTTCACAATATCATTCATTCCACTGCTTTCAGGATCTGTGGTCGCCTGTGCCAATTCATGGCACACAACCTTCATTCCTTCAACAGACTGCAGCCAACAACATTTATCATGATAAACACCCAATAAAGCATTTCTTTTCATTTCTTTGCAAATCTAAAGTTCAAAAATTGAGGTATTCATAGCAAACCTGCTCAGGAGAACCGTGTGATATAATATCAAGAGCTTCATTCCAGTCAGCTGGCCCAACAGGTCCAGAATATGGTCTTGGCATAGGATGTCTCTCCATCTGATCTTCAATATGACCATAATTCTCCCTACAAGTAAAAAAAAATTATCAAGCAAAACACACAAATTAGATTAATAATCTACTTCAGCCAGAGTCCTCCATGCAACGTGTGCACATATGCACATAGCAAACAGCTTGAGGCATGGATTCTCCGGTACCTATTGAAGATTGGGCCAGATATAGATTTTGAAACTTCCCCACTCTGCTCTGCAGGATCAAACCTGCATTCATAAAACCAATATCATAGGAGTTCAAAAGGAAAAATCATTACAAGTCAACAGACCGACTAAGAGAGACACTGTTCATCTCTTCTGCTATTTTTTTTTTTTTTTCCAAATAATAGAATCTATATTATGATAGACCATAAAAGGTAATTTAATGCTTCACCATAAAATATAAAGAATGCACCTGACGAGAATAGAAGAAAAAAGATCAAATTTCATTATAAGTTAATGAAATCATAATGATAGAAATGAGCGGGGAACAAATAGGTAGTAGTTGTGGATCCTACTTTTACTTTTAAATTATAACGTGCTTAAATTGAAATCCAAACAAGTACTATTACCCAGGGAGACAAGGTCAACAAAAAGGATAACAGCATGACACTGCACATATCGCTAGTCTGGTCACAAATGATATATATGATGAAAGAGAACAAGAAAACACATGCAACACTTCTGTACGGGTCATCTTTTGATTGCAATAGAACTGTCTCCAGTTTGTCAATTTATAATGGTACAGGCGATATGAAAGAAAACATCGCATCTTTTACAGAGTCCACAAAACAATGATTAGGTCCATTAGGAATATCAACTGATTCTTTTAACATACCCATTTTCTCTCACTGACCGCCTTAAAGCAGCCCTGGCTTCACCGGGCCTGCCTTCCTTTCTTTTCTCCATCTCGCGAGCCTGACAAACAAGATATGCATCCATGATTTGGAGAAAGAAGAAAGAACTCAGAAATAGAAAGCACGTGTATTTACTAACCTTCCACTTAAATCTATCATCTAACATACTTCTTTGTGCCTCTGTAAGCTTCCCAACGTATCTCCAAATGTCATCACCTAACCCATAAAAATTTAAATTAACGAGCATTAGAACGAGTAGTGCCATGTTAATGGTCAAGATTTGATGACCAGTTTCCGATGACACGCAATATAATATTTAATACAGAGATCCATTTTTCCACATGCATCCCATATAAAGGAAGATTCATATATCCATACCACATCTAAAAAATTAACTGAAAATGCATCACTTATCTGCAGTAGTCAAGATAAAACTAACCAAGAATCTTGTATCCAATAGCCAGAGTATTTAAAGCAGCTTTCCTAGTTTCACCATCTCGCTCTGCCGTTAAGCTAGCGACGATTTGCAAGGATTTTAATTGGCCACTTATCTGAGTAGAAAGAACAAAAAAAAAATGCACCTTTAAACAATAGAAGAAATCAAAAGATAAAAATGTTCATAAAAGAAAAGTGCATAAAATTCACATTATACCTCAGATACATGATTATCCAGTAAGAATCCAACAAGATCAGCACACTCAATCCGAGTTCTATTATTTCTTGAACGCAAACCCTCTAAAATATAGGGAAAAGTCTTTGCTGCAGAATATGTGTGGATTATTTGCTTCATCAATTCCCTCATTTTTTCTCGTACTTTTTCGATGTTATGTCCCGACTGCAGCCCAAAAATATTTATAATTCAAACAGATACTTTGATGTCACCAAGTGTTAACAATCACTTTCGGAGATAAATATGAAAAAAGCAACAAGACACGGAATCAACATCATAACTGGGAATAACAAATTAAATAACGTGAACTAAAACTTTAGAATTAAAAAGAGAGCAGTCTCTGTAATTTGCCTCATGGGCAGGCAAAGACCAATACAGAAGTACGAAGGGAACTTCCATAGAAACAGCTCATGTCTTTTATACCTTCTCGATCACGCAAGGAAGAAAAATGGATGCCTCTGCTTCAGTCATAGTGTAGCCCTCATTCCTCAACATGTCAAAAAGCTCAGGAAGAAATTCCAGCACCTTATAATTGTTTTTTGAAGAACATGAATGGAGTTAATTCAAAGTGAAACAGCAAAAACAATTCAGTTAATTACTCCATTCATACCACATGAATGTCATACCGATCATTCTTTATTTTAGTTTACTGGATTTGTAAAAAATTTAACCCCTGTTTAGGCTCCATTAAAAATCGATTTTTAGAAAATGTATTTTGGAATAGTGATTCATCAGAGAATGTGTGTTAAAAAATAAGAAAAGAGTTTTGGGTTTTCGTATAGTATTATTTTATTGGAGAATGTGTGGGCGAATATAAGGAAGAGAAAAATGCATTTTTTTCAAAAATGGAGCCCAAACAGGGGAAGTACAGGAGATGGTTTGCCAAGCCATTGTGTGAGAGAGGTTATTTGAGAAGTGATTTTATTGGAGAATGTTAAAAGTAAGGAAAAGTTATTGGAAAACATGAAAAATATTTTTTTGGGAGAATGTTCAGTTGAAAATGAGTGTGGAGGAACTGTTTTTCAAAAAACCACTTCCACGCAAGCACTAAAAGATCTACATAATGATTCTATCAGATATACGAAAAGTTTTCGACATAACTAAAATAATATTGATTATCACACCACAGAAGACTGGAGTATACCAATGGTGGCACGCGATCTGCATTGAATGAGTATGTCTAATTATCTTTCACATGCCAATGATTAAAATGATAGCTCTATACCTTTAGTAGGCATGATGTGTTAGATTCACAAAATCTCAAAACAAACCACTTCAAGAGAATGTCTAAAACTTCAATTATTTCCTTTCCAATAGATGGAAGACCCTGAAAGCCAACAAGAAAGCAAAGTCAGGAAGCCCAATGAATACCCATATTCGGAATAACATGTACTTGATAGTAAAAGCACCTTCTGCAGAATCTCAATCCCATCAACTTGCTTCTTGAAGTCGGTGTTTAACAGCCTTCGATACAAATCTTCTCTAAAATACTTCGCAATGTCATTCTATGGAACATACATATAACACATTTAAAACAAATTTCATGAGAATATAATACCTGCAATTTTATACATCTCAAGAGAAAATCATATCTGCATTCGTAATGTTTTCATGAACCAATTACATCATATCCCAAAATTGACAAGAGTGCCTATCACATGATCTTTTTAGGATACATATGGTCATGTTTTGTGATTATGCTCTTCTACTACAGGGACCAGAAAAAAATTAAGATCCTAAATAATGTATCAAAATTCTTTAATTATATCGCAGAATAAATTTAATATGATGAAAGAAACCAAATAATGACAGGAAGATCAACGAAAAAATCATTCAACAAGAACCCAATTAATTCAAACCTCAAGATCTTGTATCTGTTCCAAGCGTAACTCTTCAAACTTGAATCTGCGAACAATTATTCTCTCTCTATCATCCTGTGCAAATAAACTCAGATGATCATTTCTGCAGCATACATAAGACAGTACTTTATGCTGTGCATGCCATATATGACATACACAAAACGAAATGTACCTTATTTGAATCCTTGATGTTCAACAAAGCTTGTGACTGTATGTTAATTTCTTGAACAGACGTAACGATCTCTTGCCTTGAGCCCTTTGCGGGAATAGTTCTCTAAACAGACATAATTTCAATCAATATTCACATTCTACTTTCAAACCAAGCAATTCAACCAAAAGAAAACTTACTGATGATGGTGCAACTCTGCTTCCATGCCGTGATCCACGATCACCATGACCATTAGGTTTTCCAATCTTTGAGCTGCTTTTGGACAAGAGACCCATTGAAACTGTTCTTCCCAATTCAAAATTTTCTGTGAGCCAACAAGCAGCATTAGCAATAAATGAAGTAGATGTAGATCAGAGAAAAGGAGAGGAAAGAAACTATATACCTTGAAAGGGTCCATGTTGTTTAAGTCGTTCAACAACAATAGCTAGAGCAGGTCCTTGTATATCTTTCAAATTTTTGGTCACCTATGAAAGAAATACACGAAACAGTATTAAATAAATGAACTTCAACTAGAATGAGATTGAAAAAAATTGCAAACAACGCACCATTTCCTGCCCACAAACCCTCAGAATTTCATTAAAGCAAGTTTCTGCAGCTTTACGAACATCTGCTGATTTATCCTAAATGTATGAAGCAGTAACAAGTGCTTGAGACAGAAGCAAAGAATCAAAAATAAAGAAATCCATGCCGTCAATTTACAGATGGTGAGAAAAATACCGTCATAGCAAAGGCAGAAGGTTTTAGAAGATATATAGCATCAGAAAAATCTGCCAATCCAGCAAGTTGTCTTGATACCCAATCAAAAAGATCCCGGCGCCCTTCCGCACCTAGCTTAGCATCCGTTAGTGCAGCTGCAATATAAGGGATCTAAAGAAGAGAAATTCTTGTTATACCATCAAAACAAAAATAAAAAGTAAATAATAGACATGAGAATGCAGAGGTGTTGACCATTTTATCAAGATGAACAGCGGCAAGCCAAGAATCTAAAGCAGTTAAAGTGCACTCTCTCATATGCTTTTTATTGTCACCAAGGCATTTCAAGATATCTGACAGAATACCCTGCAAGAAACCACATAAAAATAGAACAGAAAATCTGGCTCATATGTAATGGAGAGATGATAAGACAGATAAATTTAATTGCATTGTCAAAAATGAACCTTGCTTGACTTCTCAACTGCCAGACCCATTGCAGATGCAAGACCACCAATAGTTGATAAAGTTGCCATAATTAGATTCTTGTTGCTGTCGTGAAGGCGGTTTCTTAGAGCCCCAAACAACTCCACTAGGAGGAATAGTCAAAATATAAATCAACATACAAATATAGCTGAAAATTATTAAAAATGGTCACTAGTCCCAGGAGTCATAATATACCAGTTCCAGACGGTTGAATACGTTTGTTGGCCTCTTCCAGAATTTTATTCACAGTTTCAATAGATTCCAAGCGAATCTAGAATGAAAAGATCAAAGGCAAGAGTTACTGGTATGAGTTTGAACAATTAAGACTCAAATATAATCTCATCTATAAAAATGCACCTTCCAATCTGAACACTCCAGGCCCTTCAACAAGGAAGGTGTGACCTTTTCACTAATATCTTCACGTGGAAGGCCATCCAACCCACCAGCAGCCAAAGATGATGCAGAATCCGATATTTTCACGGTCTTCTTTGGAACTGCAGATATACCCTGCAGGTAATAATACACAAACGATAAACATCAAAGTAATAAATTTCATCGAGACGGATATGTTAAATACTAAATAATATACCTCAAATGGATTTTTTTCATACTCTGCATCAAGGGCACTTAAAAGAGCAGGTTTAACATCTGAGAGGAATGCTTTAATATCTGCAGAGACAGAACTGTTTAGACCATATAAACGTCTATGCCATACAAGCAGACATAGTAAAAAGTGGATATATCACCTGGGCCAACAAATTTGTGCAAAACACCTATAAGTTTAATTGTAGCATTTCTAGTGGCAGCAGCACTGGATTGTAAACCAATATCCTTGCAGAAGTCAATTAAATCCTGTAACACACAATGATGCCTCATCCCTAAGTTTATGTACAGTTTACCTAAAATCATGTAAATCCGTAATTGGAAATATTTAGAGGGAACCACCACCACAAAAAATAATGCTGCACAAAGGAGCTTAAGTACACCTTCAGTTTCAGATACGAAACACCAAAATCTTCAACTCCAGAAACCATCCATAAAATGCCTTCACTGAGAACCTTAGGATTCTTGTGCTCTTTCATGATTCTATACAGCTGAGAGAGAGAGAGAGATCAGTTAACAGAGTGTCAAGAAGTAAGGAAGACTATTATAACAAAATGAACAAAGTAATAACATGCCTAGCCACTATTGAAGGCACAATGATATATATCTATAAATACCCATTGTGATCATTCATGTTAAATGTCACTTCCTATAATGAAAACAAACTTAATTATCATTTCAATACTGCCACTCTTGTTATTCAATAATTACAGCTACAAACACAAAAGAAAAAGAAACTGAGATCGGGCTGCAACCAAATCAAACCAGGTTGACAGATGTATCCGACTTATTTGTCCTTGCCACAGAAATGCCTCTGCAACCCAAACTCCCTCATGCAACTCAAGAACGAGCTTTTGAGTGTTCTATTGCCTACCATTATGATTTCAAGAACCAAATGTGACGACTCAGGAATGAAGACAATGTTTTTATCCTAAACCTCAACAGTTTCTCCATAGTTACCAGCCCCTATCCCCTACCTAAGAGAATAAACTATTATGATGCAGGGCTGACATAGATTAGAGCTTTAGAAGTCGCGAAGTAACATCAATCATATCTATATCCTAGTTTCAGATCAGTTACTTTCTCTGAAAATAGAATTATTGAAACCTACAGTTGTAAGTCTCTGGACGAGTTAACAACTATGCTATTGAGGTACTTTAATGGGCAGGAAAACAACGAGAACTGTAATGTAACTTGGCTTCCACCTGGGCGGTTAACTACTACCATGGGATTCATGTTTAACCTTGGGATGTGATCAAAAGTTAATCTGTTCCTTGATTTGTTTGGAATTGGAAAGACTGCTTATTTCTTGATCTTCCTGTTTAGGATAACGAAACCAGTACAGCACTCCAGACTGTGGGAATGCATAACTGGATCCATCTTAAAATCCATGCCAATTGCCGAGTGCTTGCGCTAAAAATATTAGAAATACAAGAATACGTACTCTCTCAAAAATTAAACCTGGGCCCACAGCTTCACAAAAAGAAGTAAGGCACTTCATGGCCTGAGCACGAGTCTTGATATCAGCAACTCTTTCACTTATACCTGTCAATAAGGCATATCAATTTCAGACATACAGAATCACAGAAAGCCTGAAAGAAGTCAACTTCAACTCTATATTACAGCAGAAAATACCACACACAAATGGTAGTTACCAGCTGTTGGATACAAGCAGGATCAAATAACAACGTTAAAACATAAACTAAAGAAAGCGAGAAGGAAGATCGCAGGACCAACACATATGGCAGTGTAGTAATAAAGGAAACAAGAACAACTGACCTAAAAGGCAAAGCACCACACATTTCTTTGGAAACTTCGATGCTGTTGAAGCTATGTGAGTAATAACATCAATAACCTGTTGCTGGACCTGCTTAAATGAACGACATGAGTTGATTTGTTCGAGTAAAGGTCATAAGATAGCCCTATCCAGAAAGAAATATTTTTACATGCCTGAACATTTTTCTCACTCCAGCCAGGAACCACACAAAGTAAACGTATCAAAATCTCCACAGATGGATTAAGGTCTTGCAGCACTTCCACCTGCTCTTTAAATGACGTGATAGCTGCAACAAGAAGCATGAAAACATTCGTGAAATATTCATAGTGGTTCATTAGACTTTGAACTCTTCAAAAATAACTAAGATCAGCTCTTTGCCCAATGCTGTCTTGATACATTTACCGTGATAGATAAGAAGTATGAATGCAAAGGAAACCTAAGTAATAGGCTAAGGAATGATGGGTAAAAAGCAATGATATAGGCACCATAGGAATCAACTCTAACGAGTTGATGATTGTCATAACATGTGAACGGCTGAAAACTAAGACACATTAGCCGGACTTCAGACTTGATTATAAGAAATAGAAGCTTTAGATTTCTGTCTTCAAAAAAAATTAAAAGAGCGGAAAAAAGACGTCGTTATACAAAACCAAGCAGAGCAGCCCAAAATCGTACATTCACAAATAAATTTATAGTGAAGTGATTACTTCAAGGGAGTGTGACTCTATCTCATTAGTGGTTACAGATACTGTCACCCTAAATATAATAGTAAAGTATGAAAGATCTTAAGACTACCATGATCTTCTACAAACAAATAGAAATGTCCCAAAAATAGATTCAAGGAGTGAATTAGATGAAAGACACCGACAGGAGGTGCTCTCAGTGAAGAGGATGTCTATCATAAAAAGGCTTGAGGCTATAAGTCCAAATAAGAACAATCCATTCAAACTTCAAAGCTTACTAAAAACAAGTTTCATTTCAAACCTCCATGCATAATGAAACTAGACGATTTTTATGTTTTTATTGCAAAAAATTATTAGATTAGAATCAACTTTAATAAACTCAACAGTAAAGAGAACAAATTAAAACTTTAAAATATAAACCTTCAAGCCGCTCTTTCCACACAGCGCTCTTCAACTGCGCAACTGTATCTGCTTGAATAAGGGAGCCTAATTTATTTTCAATCTCTTCAAGACTCATTTCTGCTGGCTGTAAAACAAAGTGGATTAAAACCCTACTATAAACTCACCAATTAACAGCATAACAAAGAGTGAACGGAGGTGCATCAACTATATACCTCAATATCTTCAGGCTCCACAACCTTGGAACTTTTTGACTGTCCACCACCATCACCTTTCTTATTGATGCCGGATTTCACAGATGCTGCTTTCTTATTAGCAGGCTGCAAAAAGCAAGAGAAAATGAAAAAGGAGAAATCGAGTGAGCATCAACAGGCAAAGATGTTGCATATCATGGCAAACAGATCGCATAAGTTACATAACAGAAGACTAATGTCTACATGAGTTAGCAATTTTTGCCTTTTTCTCCTTTATTATGCACAAGGTTTGATAAGAAACATCCAGGGCCAGGGGGGATTGCGAAGAGAGAACTTACAATTGTTTGAACAGTCTTCTTTCCACTAAGCATGCTAGCTGCTGACCTCCTAACAAGTAATCCATCTGAAGTCTGCAATAAGAAATATCCAGGAAAGAACGTTCAACATGATGCTTCAATCACAACCTACTACTTGGAACCAAATAAACACAGAATTTATTATATGATATATTTATACAATATGAAAACTAAATAAATCACTCATGGGGATGATATTATCCACTCCAATTGGAAGACATAATTTCCTTTTTGGGATGTCCACAAATAAGAAACCTTTCCACAAGAGTTGTTTTATTCCCAGAAATGCTCACACTAAAAGTACATGAAATGATGAGAGTGGAAAACAATTCCTGACATTTTGAAGATAAATGAAAAGTAACTCAAGTCTTACCTTTTCAACTCTAGCAGTGAAGTCTGCCAAATTAAACTAACACATTAAATGGAAGAGTATATAATACTCATATATCCCCAACATAAGCAATCATCCACAGACACACATAATGAAAGTGAAATACAGATGCCTTCTCAACCTCCATTTTGTGCATGTTTGGTAAGTGATTATAAGTTTTGGTCCTATGAGATGCATGGATTAAACTATAATCACTTCCCAAACACACTCTTGATCCAGCTCTTGATCCAGGGGAACTGGAAAATGAATGCAAGCAACACTCACGAGCTTTTTGTTCCAACAAGACTTATTTAAATATTTACAGTCTAAAACAGAAAAGAAGTAAAATTTCTATACGACCTCAGAAAGCAATTTTTAATTTCTCGGAAATAGATTGAGGGAAACAATCCACCACAAGCAACTGTTGGTTTTAGCTGCCTCTTTCTATTAAAATCTATAATACTAAAACAGAATGCTGTGAGAAGTATTTATGTGCAAAATTTACCTACCTCTTTGGAAGACACAACTCCTCCTGAAGATTGGACTGTAGCTTTCACAAGAATAGATATGTCAAACAGAACCCTCGAGTAAAAAGTATAACAAAACAGAAATATCCAAAGTATGTTAGATCAGAAACATTTCAAATTACCTGTACTTGTAACGATGGATTGACCCCCTCCAGAACTCTCAATCATTTCTGATAACTTCTTTTTCCTAACATCATCAAGTTTCTCCAGCGACCTCTCCAAAGGTCTCATTCCAACCAACTGAAATAAGGGAAAATACAATTGCACAAATAACAACATCAGCGCTGCATTAGAACTGATGGATTGACAGTGGAAAGGAAAACCCAGAAGGGTACCTTGGCTATGGCGGCCAACACTGAAAATGCTGCATCCCTTACTTCAGGCGTTCCATCATTAAGGCACTGCAAGACCCATAGACTTAAAACATCAAACTTGGCAAGAGGAAAAATAAAGAAAAATTAATTCAAAGATTAAAATTCATAGGAAATAGCAGAAATAATAAAAGATACAATTATATAGCACAATTTAGGGGCAGCATAACTTCAAAGAAAAATCAAGCTTAAGAAAAAAGGAAATTGTACTTCTTGTAACGTCGTCGTTTTCAGAACAAATCTAAATGGCTAGTTTTTAGAGTTTTTACACCATGTATATTTCTCTTGCGCGCTAAGAAGTTATTGTGGTAGAGAGACCTGGTGTATAGAACGCCTGATCTGGAACAATTATTTTTTCCTTCAAAAAGAGTGCAAATTGCAGTAACTAAAGGATGCATGAGTCAAAAAATCTATGATACATCCAGTCAAAAAGAGAGGTCACAAAAAGAAAAAAGGCAAGTGGAAAACTCTTCAAAGTATCCCAGAAACTTTAATTCCAAAAACTCATAATCCACCACAATATATTTCACGTTGATATAAGAGACATTCTACTATATTGTGTCAAAAGTAGGATAGAATATGTAAAGTCAATGCACAACAGCCCGTGTGTGTGGCACAGAGGTTCTGCTGTCTATTCACCAACCTCCATGCAGATTGGAACGTATTCCTTGTGCACTTTCAGGATAACAGCCTTGTTGCTTGTCTCAATACAAAAGGTAACCCAGTTCAAGGTCAATGACCTTACGAGAGGAACTTTATTTTTTGTTGCTGTCTTAACATCTGCAACAAAAGAATTTATATAATCAGCAAAGCTTCCTGGTCTTTTTGTAGGAGAAAATCAAAATCAAATACCCAAAAATTGGCACCTTCTTCACCTTGATGCCAACGTAAACCACCACGTCATTGAAAATGAAATAAAAATGTAACACAGCCATTAATCAGAACAACAGTACCTCAATATGTATCATACAAATAGAATCAGCAAATGATATAAAGGGTCTGTTTGAGGTAGAGTTTTTTTAGAATAGATTTTGTTATATTTTTGGAGAGAATGTGGTTAAAAAGTAAAGAAAAGTTATGGGTCCGCCTAAAAATTATTTTATTGGGTGATTGTGTCGTTGAAAATACCTTTGGGGAAAAATGAAATTTTAAAGAATTTGTACCAAACGGGGAAAATATCGCTATTTTCAAGATTAAACCAACAGTGGTCATAATGCAAGCAAGTATAGCCAAGTAAATTACTGGATACTATGGTAAAATAATAAATAAGTGGAATGAAAGAGTTCGACAAAAAGAATAGACAAAATAAGCGAAAACCATATATTCGCCAAATGTCAAAGAGCAATGCCAGAGAAATAGTGCAACAACTGAGAGTTTCAGAGTAGCAAAAGAAAAAGTTTTACAATTATCAAAACAAACAAAGATCAACAAATCTCAGAAAAGCTTGAGTATATTCAAATGGCACATAAGAGATCACTTAAGAAAACCACAAAAGAATAAGAACAAAAAACCTTCCTTCAACAATGTCAGCAAGATTTAAGCATCCCGACTTGTGCATTGCCTGAAGAGTTTGAGTAAGCGCCTCAATCGAAGTAGGTTTCTTCTCTTTAAGTTTTTCCTGTACCATTACAAAATCAACAAAGAACTAGCTGCAAGGCCAACTTTGAGAGAAATTTAATAACAATAGTTCCATTAAGAAGTGTGTATATATATAAGACACTAGATAGCTAAACATATTGTAAATTCATGAGTCGTGACATAGGTACATTCATGCCGAAAGTAGTGCACACATAAATAGCAGAATTATAGGTTTCACAAATCTTCAGGCTAGTATATGTAGGTGAGTTTCTAAATTCTTCCTTTTAGGTCTGTCATTATCCATCAA
Organism: Fraxinus nigra; assembly: GCA_903798295.1. Classification (NCBI taxonomy): domain Eukaryota; kingdom Viridiplantae; phylum Streptophyta; class Magnoliopsida; order Lamiales; family Oleaceae; genus Fraxinus; species Fraxinus nigra. Next base: position 15,687 of record CAIGRH010084683.1, read on the forward strand.
AAGGGGGTCAGTATATGGAGAAATGTATCCTTCATAATACTTGATTCATGGCAGAATCAAGGGTTGGATCGTCGGCCAACAATGATATATAGTGACTGTTTGATTCCACCACAATGTTGAGAGGTAGATGAAGCTTTAACACCACCAAAAACTCCATCCTCTCCACATATATTATCAATTGTGCTAACAAATTAAATTGGTCAATGTCGGTTGCAACTGTATTTTTGTAAGTATCTTACTCATACAAATTGATATCGTTCAAAAATTCAAAAGGGCAGAGATGTACTAACCAGCAATACAGGCTATTATAAGCAAGAATTTCCTGAGAAATGAGTTCTCAGACCAGTGGCAACCACCAAGCCACTCATACAAATTGATATCGTTCGAAAATTCAGAAGTATAGAGTATGTACTAACCAGCAATACAGGCAATAAGAAGCGAGAATTTCCTGAGAAATGAGTTCTCAGGCCAGTGGCAAGATTTCCAATTGCTTGGATTGCTTCAACTGCAACAGCAATGTTCACGTCTATAATAAGCTGCGAACTCAAAAAAGATAACATAATCACTACATGGATAAAGTTTTTAAATTGAAAAAAAAAAAAAAAAACCTATTATATTACTGAAATGAAGATAAGGGTGAAAGAGTTGCACAAGCATGGAAAAGATATGTTCAGGGTCAAGCTTCACCGATGTTATTGTTGTATTAATATATTGTGCCTGACAAGCTAATACCATGAAATAGAATGTCCATGAACTACTGGGAACCTATCAGCAATAGAAGAAGTCAACAAGAAACACAAACAAAATAAATTCAGCAAAGCAAATTGAGAAGTTGGCCTAATCTCTTGCTATAACTCAAGTGCTTGGACTATATTCTTCACTCTACATGTTTTTGCAATGTCATTTTCGGGCAGCTTTATTAGGATGTCTTAAAATCATGGTCTACCTTATATAAACTGAGCAGATTATACAACTTAGAAAGCTCCAAATGTATGAAAAACTTGCAAAGAATACATTACATTTAATACTAATTTATAAATGTCGCCCAAAAAGATACATATTTTGGAGTAAAAATAAATATATATTTGGCCGAAGAACCAGGAAGCAAACAGAAAAAGTAAAATATATCATCTCAATCAAGAAAAAAACCAACAGCAAAAAACCACATAGATCAACTTAACTAAAATGAATGTAATAATTAATTCAGCTATGGAACATGAAGCTGAACCTTCTTTAATGTTCGACAGATTTCTGTAAAATCTCCAGGAGCAATCCTTTTAGTAGAAGCAAGTTTGGTCAACTCTGAAACCGCTTCTTTTCGCTCAGACCACTTGGAAGCTTTCTGAAATACAAATAAATTGAAACCGCCATATTGTCAGTGATACAAAACCACGAAACGCAACAATGATAGTATACCAGACATAATATATCATACATTGATAATTACTGGACTACATAATAGACATGAAAGAGAGCACTCACCACTCCATCCCAAAATCCTGACTTCTCCAAAGGTGTCAATATATCGACTGGATCAACAAGCTCGTACTCATCTATCACCTCTGGAACTGGTAGAAAACATGAATGTCAGACCCAAAAAGGTAGATTTTACAGAGCCTGTCATGACTGTAGCATTACGATTGCCTAACAAGATACATATCGCTAGCGAGCTTAAGATGAATGCATCATAAATCTGTTCAACCAACAGAAAGAAATATCATAGATTCAACTAAGAAAATTCTTACTGTCAACAGCAGGTTCTTCAGAGGGGCCAGATCGCACAACTTCAGAAACGGCTTCCTGTTCTGGTTCCTTGTCTTGTTCAGATCTAATAATGTCCAAAAGACAAATTACCTAACTGTAGATGACTAAACTTGTATAAATAAATGTGTACCTCTCTAAAAGCTTAAGCTGTCAGATATACTTGACTAGGCAGAGGTAATGAGTTCAATTAGGGCCGCAGTGCATTTAAGAAAATTGTGCATATGTCATGCCTTTTGTGAGAAAATAATCCAACCACTACCAGTATTGAGGGAGCATGTTGAAAACTAAGTTTAAATACAAAAACGTGTCACCTCTCTATCACTTGAGCTTTTAAATTTAAATAAATAAACGTATTCCCTCTCTAACATCTTAACTTTTTAGATGAAATGGGTATTATTCAACGGGTCGTATACAACAAGGTAACCTGTTCGTATACACCTAGGTTACACTTATATGGATCACGCTAAACTCGATGGTGTCTAACTCAATAGGACTCGACCTCCAAGGGCAGAAGGCCACGCTGTTTGTGTGAGTGCTTTTTAATGATCTAATAGAAATTAAAGGCTTTAGCCTCCACTCCCTCAACTGAATAAAAATTAGTCGCAAGTTTCTTACGACTCTGGATTTCAAAAATGATGTGAAGGCTCCCATTTACAAGTGAAAAGTCTAATCATTTGAGACTCCAATTCAACTTCAAACCATCCATCCAGAAAAAAAAAATGAAAAAAAGATTATTACAAGCAATCAAACTTGTTTGGGGTGAGAATTTGAAAGCTCAGCTGAACAAAGTCAAGCCAACGATGGAAACATCAGAGGGGGCAAGGTGAAGAAAAACAAAGAACAACAAATTTTAAGTCCCTTATATTTAAATAACACTCTCCTCGATCACACTGCAGATACAATAAATCAAGCATCCATTTAATAAACATCAGAAATGTTAAAGAGACTTTTCCCACAGATCACAAACACAAAATAAGTATGCTATGGAAAATAAAGAAATTTTCAAATATCTAAACCAATAAAAAGTACAGGCTAAATCACACCATACGGCCTGAGCAGATGAATAACAAGGAAACATTTTCAATACAGTCATGCTGTTAAAGACCAAACAGATTCCATAAATTGGATCCAAGATAGAAGAAGAAAAGCAAATCTTCACCTTATTTTGCGAATCGGCTTTGCAGTCCCCGTGACATTGACAAGTTCAGCTTCCAACTCTTTTTTCTTAAAGCGAAAAAGGTCAAACAATAAAAGATTTAACCAAAATTTACAATAAGTACGAGAGACGAGAATTCAGCCCAATGTATGAACATACCATAGTATCTCGCATCTTTTCAAATAATATTGATTTGACAGGATCCTTTCCAATCCAACGACAAAGTTCTAGTGTCAGTCCTTTGGAAGAAGCACGAACATTCTGATCTTGATGATCAAAAAGTTCAGGAAGCATCTTCAATATCCTTTTTGGTGGCACTATCTTTGACCCAAATTCACTGAATCATTATTGTCCACCCATACTCATTATTATGCAGGATGACAAAGTAACAATAAATCATAATATATATATATATATATATATATATATATAGTAACTGCAATGGTTACAAACCTTAAAGCCTGAAACATGACATCTATTGCAGGAACAACTGCCTTTGCAACTTTATTTTTTATTGCTTTCTCCATAGCATCCTAGTCAGGAAAATCATATTAGAGAAATATGCCTAATTTAACAAGCCTAAACTTAAATTTCTTTGATGTAAATAGCCCACCTAAACATAATTTTAGAATGGAAATATTCAAGGGAGCAGTTGCTATTGGATCATAACACAGCCAGTAGAATAAATACTAACAATTGGTTTACATAAAATTGAAAATGCATAAGCATTCTAGTAGCAGAGGAGCCCGTCTCACTCTGCATTCTTTCCAACTTTTCTTAATTGTTAGCTCATTATTTCAATGGCAGAATAAAGTTGCAAACCAAAACCTCAAAAAGGTAGGAATTACTGAGTGATTCAGAGTCAACCACGTAAAATTGCAAATCCCAACACAGTTGACTTAATTTGCACACTGGTCTTAATTCTATACATTCACAAATAAACTTCACTTCTTTTGAGCTCAGAGCAGTGATAAGCCACTTCATACCTTTTACGTTCTGAAGGCTCATTTACACTCTTTTCAACCAGCAATCCTTCAATAGCTAAACTCACATAATTCAACAATGTCGTAATTTAACATACAGCAAGCACTTCAAGCCAAATAGAGAAATGCATCACTTATATAAATCATCTTTATGACCATTAAAGTGAGACAGTGTTTAAATTCTCAATTAATCAGATAAGAGTTAATAATGCCAAGTATGCTCCTCAAAGCTAAATTGCAGAGCAGAGCACATCATTGCACTGATAGACTAAATTTCTGCATTGTTGAATATAAAACGTACTAAGAAAGCCTCAACAGCCTCCAACTCTACCCACAGCATAAAAGCTGATTGCGCCTTCTCCACTGTTTTCGGCCTCCCTGTTAAACATTTAGCCACTATCGCATCACATACTTCTTTGGCATATCTGAACCCACAAACAAGCAAAACAAAATTCAGCTTTAACGTGCAAAAAGTAAATAAAATAGATGAAACCAAAACAAGCACTCTGGAAAAAAAGAAATACCTCCCGGCATCAGCATCGGCAGCTTTTAAGTATGCAATGAGTGCATCCAGAGCCTTCTCTTGAACCGGCGCATTCGAATCCGCCACTGTTTTCTTAAAAAATTGACCTAAAAGTTTTTCAAATTTAGAAAAAAGAGAGAGAGATCCGGGATCTACCAACAAAACGTTCACATGACATCTATTTTCACACAAATACGAATGCTAATAATATCAAAAAATAAAAACAGATCTAAACCAAAAAGTAAAACAAAATTCTACCATATTCACGGAGGCGATTGTCCTTGGGATCCGTGATGGAGTCGCAAACGGCGGCCAAATCAATGTTTGCATCATTCCGTACTTTCCAGTTTTTGTGCATCAAACGATCTTCCCATGGCAATTTCTTCGCCTCCTTCAACAATTTCTCATCCTCCGACATCTCTATTTACAAATAAATATAAATGCCTATCTCTGTATAAATCTAACGCTTATGTATCCTTAACTGTGCGCAAATGTAGAATTTGAGATAAGGAATGGAGAAACGTCGTCGTCTGAAGCCGATGTTGTATGTTTTTTTGAATTTTGCTGTTATAAATATTCTCTCTCTATACTCTTGCCGGATGCCGGCGATGAACAAGTGAGGGTTGGACACAGTGGGGGTGCATATAATATGCAATGGCTAGATTTGGGAAAAAATCACAGGAGGTCACCAAACTTATAGATTTATTTCACGTTAGACCTAAGTTTATTGGACTTTGAAGTGGATAAAAATCAGTTTTTTAGTACATTTTAATAAAAGTTAATGGAATACGTAGTTGAAAAAATTGATAAAACTTTTAAATTTCATGAAATGTTTGGTTGAAAATTAATTTGAAAACAAAATATTTTTTTAGAAATGGATGACATGGGCTAAATTAGCATTTTTTGTCGACTACGTAAAAAGTAAGATGAATTGACGAGTGTCTTAGTCCTTATTTGGTTTGGTTAAGAATTAAATTTTTAGTAAATTTTGATAATATCGATAAAATGTGTAGTTTAAAAGTTAATAAAAAATTATTATAAGTCCAATGAAAAATGTAGTTGAAAAATTGATAAAATTTATGGACGTGGTTAAAAACAAGGACCATGCTAGAATAATATAGAGCCCGTTTGGTATCGATTAAAATTGAAAATATAGCTGTTATTGGATCACACGTGTCTAATAAAAGTCGACAATAACGACTAATTTTTTAATTTTTATCCGATTTTAATCTCTACCAAACGAGCTCTTACTCTTTTACAAAATCATTTACATAATGGTTAAATGGCGACCCCATATTGCGAGGGGCGCCACACAATATGGGACCGTCATTTGTTCATTATGTAAATGATTATGTACATATAGACTAATTCTAAAAACAAACTTGAGAAAAAATGAGTTTTAAAAATTTGGACAAAACAGTTGTTAAGTTCATATTTATAAAACTCACATGTATGAGTAAATTCCAAAATCTAAATTTGCATTCATGTGATTTTCTTATAACTTTATTAAAAATTAATAACTCACTTAGCATCAAACGAGTATTAGGTCGCTCACATTTTTTTAGAATATATTTTGTAAAATGTGATTTTTTGGAGAATGTATAGTTATAAAGTAGAAAAATATTTTGGAATTACGTGTCATATTATTTTTAATGAGAAAATGTATGATTAGAAATAAATTTTGGCAAAATTAAAAATAGGGATATTTGCAGCAGCGTTACCAAATCTTTCATTTAGTAACAGACTTTGTCCAAATTTTTTATTTATGCCACTACGATATCAAATCTTTCAAAAACTAGCATTTGGAGTCTAATTTGATAGAATCCGTTAGTCAACCAAGTGTCAATGGTCAGCACAAATTCTGACTAATTTTTAAAGGGTGAAAGGGTCAACCTACATTTTTCACATAAAAGAATTAAAATAATTAAATAAAAAACCATAAAATATAAAATAAAAATATTGGGGATGTTGGAATCTGACGACATCTGTAGACGATGGGTGGTGAGGATGAAAAGACCCCATTTCAAGCATGGGAAGGCTAAGAGATCTTCGGAGGGGAGGTACACGATGAAGATAGCCTCCGAGCTATGTCTAGGGAGGACTTTTTGAAGAAAGGGAATTTGATGGTGATACCTCGCGGGATGTCATTGGGGTCCCACATAACAGCGGTAGGGAAGTCGCGGTGGGGCCCATGTGGAGAGCCAATCAAGTATTGTGCTTGTGAATGAGGATGGGAAAGCAAGATGGTGTCGTAGTTTATGATAGAGTTGCATAGATTGAAGGATGTGGACGGTGAAGACCCTCCAAAGATACTGCATTTTAACTCACGAATTAAAGGGGATTGAGTGGCCGACCAATGATTGAGAAGAACACTCATAATCGGATGTAGTGGGGATCTGCACAACAGTGTGAGGGGTGGAGGTCCACGGTCTTCGGAGAAGAGGTCCATGGTTGGCAGTTGGAAGAAAGTTCCTGGCAACGATCTCCGAGTAGGAATAGAATTTTTGTCACTCTTGCAAGAAGAAATTGGAAGGTGAATGTGAATTTTTGATATTGCCTCAAGTGGTTGTGGATGCCCGAGGATAAGTGGATTTGGTTGTTGTGATGTGAGGGCGTGTGTGGCCCGGTAGCAGTGACAGTGATTGCTCGACGGTGAGTGAGTGGATTTGGAATTTGATCTCAGGGTGAGAGTGGGGAATATGGTAAAAAAAAAAAATATTTTATCTATTAGTTTCTTTAAGTATTTTAATTCTTTTATATGAAAAATGTAAATTGATCGTTTACCCTTTAAAAATTTGTCAAGATTTTTGTTGGCTATTGACTTTTGGTCAACTAACACTTAAACTGAAGGATTCCATTAGATTAGACTCAAAATGTTAATTTTTGAAAGGTTTGGTACAGTGAGTGACACAGATTAAAAGTTTGGCTAAAGTTTGATACTAAATAAAAGGTTTGGTACCGTTACTGCAATTATACCTTAAAAATATGTCACGTGATCAAATTATTATAAATCAAATTTCAAGGAATCAATATAGAACAACTCTGTAAGTTGAGTACCTGTATTGAAATTCCATAGAACTTCTCTCTGTCTCTCTCACGCACTAAAAACAGAGGAGAGAGAAAGTGAGAGAGTGGCTAATTTTGAGTTTTACGTTTATGGAGAGAACGAGACCCAAGTTATTGAACAGCGCGTAGTATCACCAACAAATAGTAAGTCGAAGCGTGGTAGAGTAAACCAACTGTGAGGGGTGTTGACTACATGATTAAAAGAGGTGCGTGGAAGAGCATACTGGATCTGTTGAGGTTGAGCGGTGTAATTTGAATGGGCGTAGACGTGGGGTCCAAGGTGGAGCGGAAAGAAGACAGAATGCTTGTAAGTTGTAACTTGTAAACATATTTGTAATTCAAATTATGCTGAGGGGATTCGGCCATGTACATAAATGCCTATATTTTACCCTATTTATAGAAACTCGTTTGTTCAAAATATATTTTCAATTACGTATTTATAAATAAAATAATTTTACACATGAATCGATTTTTTTCCTTTTTTCAATTACACATTCTCTAAAAATTATTATTCAAAAGTACATTTATTTTTTCAAAATGGGGCTCAAACATGGCTAAATTTTAAAAAAAAAATTAATAAAATGTGTAATTGAAAAATGATCAATAACAGAAAATCCCCTAAAAACGCTTGACGTTTCCATGTGAGATATACTTATTATATATTGAAAATCACAGAAAATACAACCGTTTGAAACATTTTGTGTAAAGAATCTCATGTCATCAAGATCCGACAGATTTTTCGTTAAATATGATAAAAAAAGTGTCAAAACTAAAAATGAATAATTTTAATTTTAATACCCAAATTTTTTATTTTTTTACAAATTAAATTCAATTTTTTTATTAATGTCACCTACAATCCCAAATTTTTAAAACTTTTTTCCTACTCCACCCCATATTGGCATATTCTTCCCCAATTTTCTTTCTTTTTTAGCCTCTCTCTAATTCTCAACATCATACGCCACTTTTGGTTGCTTTCAACTCTTTTTTCTCTCATCCACCATATTATTTCATATATATACATATAACATATACTTAATGGAGGAATAGCTCTTGTTTGGTGCACATTTTTGCTCCAAAAATGTATTTTTTTGTTGATGTGATGGGGAATATGTGGTTAAAAAAGAATGAAAAGTTATTGATGTGATGAAAAATATTTTTTATTGAAGAATGTGTGGTTGAAAATAAGTAGAAGAATAAGAATGAAAATTTTAATGTGTACCAAACAGGGACTTAATATAGTTAACCCACCCCTACCGCTCCGATGACTACTCTGATTCCGGTGATCGTTCCGGCAATTTCTCCAATTTCGGCGACTTCTTCAATTTCGGCGATTTCTTCGATGATCGTTTCGGTGATTACTCTGATTTCGACGACTATGTCAATGATCGTTTCGGTAACTATTCCGGTAAATGTGACCTGTATTTTTGAACCATGACTCTACAAACACATGTGGCCTGTTAGTATTAATTTGTGACCCATTTATATTGATTTGTAACCTATAAAATATGACTGTGACTTGTGAACNGGCTCAAACAAGAGCATAGTACATGAATTCTTATTTGGCTTGTGTTTTATTTTAGAATTTGCCTTGAAATTTGTGCACTCTAGAGAGATACTGTATACTCTGCTACTTCTGTTGGAGCTTTTAGACCGGAATTTTTTGTGGTTTTAACGACAAGTTTGTCTCTACATTTCCCTTACAACTCAAGAAAGAGCTCGTTTTCTTTGAGTTTCTTGCTTCGAATTTAATGGATTTTTCATAAAAATATTCTTTGGGTCTTTTCTTATTCTTTTATTCTGGATTTTTCATTACCAATATACTTATTTCTTGATAGGGATGGCAACATGGCGAGTTGGGTCAAGACAACCTCCCCTACCCCCTCCCTGTCGGGTAATTTCCCACCCTATTACTTGTTTAAGGCGGGGACGGGTAGGGTCTTGTCCCCATTTAATTTTTTTTAGTAATTTAATTTTTGATAATTTATTTTATTGCTCCATTCATTAAAGTAGAACAATAATATATTTATTAATTTTTTAAATTTATTTTAAAAAGTTAAGTTATTCAAATATATTTGGTAAACTAAAACGTTTATTGTTCATAATATTCCTTAAATAGTTTTAGTTGTCACCTTAGAAATAATGAAATTTTGTAAAATTCTATTAAAAGTATTGAATGCTTAAAAAAGTTAAATTTAAATTTAAAGATTTAATGGGGCAGGGCGAGGCGAGGCCTTTGTTACTAGTGCTCGCCTCGAGGCAAAGCCCCCCACCCCGTCCCCGATTTGGGTACTTGATTAAGCGGGTAATTATCACCACATTTAGGGAAGGGCTC
>CAIGRH010084714.1:0-11566 GCA_903798295.1 Fraxinus nigra
TCCTCTGAATCTATCCTTTTCTCTTTTATCTCTAAATGGATTCTAATGCCATATTAAGACTTGTGATTCTATCTTAAAATGTCAACATTATTAAAATGAGCAACCTAAACCCTCATATGATTGTTTATATTTTCATCTTTATTCAATATGAGATTTATTTCTTAACATATTCCTACAAGGTGGATGGTGGTTCATGTGAGCAAATCAATCTTGAAATTCGCGTGCTTATTTTTTTAGTCTTAATTGGATCGATTTGGTCATTGGAGTTTTAAGAAATTCTGACACCATATTAAAACTTGTGGTTACATTTTAAAATGTTAATTTTATTAATAATAGTATTCCTTTAACATGGAACAATAGAAGCCTTCTTGATCAAGTTATCGAAGCTGCTCAACAATAAAGTTGCTCTAAAACATTCTTGGTCCACTGCATTATTATTTGGGTATAGGGGCTCATCAAAACACTGGACTCCCACTGCTCAACAATATATTTGTCTTAAAACATTGCTACTTGCTTCATTGAACCAAAATGGTGCTGTCCCACTCCTTACATGTAGATGCAAGTCATTATCCTTGCATTTTCGGGCCAACGGAGATTTCTCAAAGGTAGGTCAAATTAAGTTGTGAAACTTAATTATTGTCATTTCGTGCAACCAATCGCAAATCGACCTCTACAGTGAGGTCGTCATGGGAATTGAAAGGGGACCTCTCCATGAAACAAGACGTGGTTTTACATTAAGGCAATCTTCTTGCTTAGTTGCTTATTCTTGAATGTTCATTTTTCCTTTCTGCGAATTGATTATGATAAAATAGAATTAGGATTTCTAATTCATAACAGAACAGGAATTAAAATATCTCTATTTCCCGTCTTATTTCTCCATTTACCTATTATTTTTTTAAATACTTAATTTGAAAACATAAAATATAAAAACTAGAAGTCGTGATGAGGGAACGAAAGGCCTTGGCAGTTCCATTTCTATTCAACATCTTAATGGTACCATTATAAAGTAAAGGTGCACATTTCTCACCACCAAAGCTGAATATTTGTTGCCGAATGTGCGTGTTGTGTCGATGATAGATGCTCAATCAGTGGTCACTGCGTAGTTGAGAAATAATCTCGTTTCATGGAGCATAAAGTAGCAAACGGTAGTTATTCGCTCTAGTACTGAATTCGAATATTGAGCACTTGCCAACTTCAGTGTCGAAATTACTTGGATTCAATTGTTGCTTTGTAAACATGGCGTATGTCTTCCCTTTGCCCCTCTTGTGTGGTGCGACAATCGAGAAGTCTGTGCCCAAGCTACAAACTTAGTCTTTCATGCTCAATGAAACATATTAAAATTGTTATTCATTTCATTCGAGACAAGGTGTTGCAAAAGGAATTAGTCATTTGCTTCATCTCGTCAGTTGATTGAACTGCTGATAGCTTTTACGAATCACTTGGTGCGCCACAATCCGCAAGCTCAAGAACAAACTCAACATTGTCAAGCCATGTTCCGTGTGAGAGCCATATCAAGACAATTCTACCAATAAAATTGTTACACGCGACACACACTAGCGACATTTCATTCACAAACTCATTGGTTTAGCATATGGAATATTTTAGTATTTGTACCATAGCATGTTCATCAATCCTCACGTGACAATTTAGAGTATTATGTTATATCAAAAGCAAGAGTAATACTATTCATCATTAATAAATATCATCGCCAATCTAAATGGCATGTTTAATGGAGTTGTGATGCATTTTATCACATCATATAGTAATGAGGAACGTTATTTATCTCCATTAAAGATGACAACTGCATGATGTGATATTAACTTATAAATCAATAAAGTAAGTCTCATGCCCATACTTTTATCTGTCGTTATCATTTCATATCACATCACCTAACACCTGCCACAGAAACTGATTTTCATCTCTAATAGGGATAAATAGCATTATTCTACAACAAATGAAAGGCTCACTGCCACCTATACAAGTAATGATCTCTACTAATCATAAATAGATTCTAAAAGCACTCAATACAGAATTTTAGGGTTATATTCAGCAGCCCACTTTATCCAAAAATGGCAACATTTCCAAATCTGAAATGTTAGAATTTTTTCCGTGGAGTTGTTTAGATTGGATTTTATGACTTCAATAAGAAATATGTATATGCCAATCTACAGTTTTACTACTGTAGGAACATCCACTTTCATTTTCAGACAATTAAACTCCAAAGCTAAAATTGGCTTCGACAGCATAACAGATATGCTGAGGTTTCTTTTATCTTCTTCAAAGTCCATTTCAGAACTATTTCTTTCCGAGGATTTTTTTCCATCCACATCTGACACAAAAGGCCTCAAGATTTTTGCTGGTGGAACTGCCCTTACCCTGCACAAGAACTCTCTTACTGGCACTTAACAATTAAAGATTGATCCATTTCATTTACTCTTTTTTCCTGTTTTACTACATCAATGAAAATTTAAAGCATAATATACAATTATGGACCGATGAAAAAAGAAGAATTATTGCACATATATATGAGACAAGTTCAATGCACAAGGGACTTTGAACTACCAACTATTCTGCATCATTAAATGTCTTGAAGTATACTCAGTGTATGTTAGAAGTAAAAGCAAGGTGTATCTCTTAATATTTGGGGGCAGAAAGCAAACATTGGTGTATCTAATATTGCTCCTGAGATTGTAATTACGTATGAAGGATATGAATTATCTATGCAGATGATAATATCAAACCGTAGCCAAACCTGCACTCAATCTGGCAAGAGTACTTGAGAAGGTGAGGATTATACTCCGTGCAGCCACTGTATTTAAAAATCAAGACGAGCAATTTATAAATTTCTCAAAAGAAGCAAGGATAAATAAAATAAAATAAACTTTACCTAAAACTTGGAAGTGAGATCTTGATTACTGGGCCTATCCACTTGTTAGAATCAGGTTGAGGTACTGTTGTTTGGTAGATAGCACAACACGTTGAAGAAAAAGGAAATTATTAGAAGAATATACAATTGATAGCCAAAAGCACTTATAATATTGATTAGTGATTGTCTACGAAATGCAAACTCGGCCCAAAGAATGAGAAAAAGGGGGTACAGGAAGGGAGATTAGAGGGTTGATTTACTTACAACATACATTAACAAATTAGAACACTTGTCTTTCCCAAAATCAATGACCGGAAACCGAAAGAAATGAAAAATAATGGCTCACTTTTAGTCAATCAACATAGGCATAAGCATAGAAACAAAACATTCTAGCCTACTGACCAGTAGTACCAAGGTTGATACTGCAGATATCCTTTGATGCCTGACCATTGCCTTCGCTCACTAGTATGTCCATGCAACTGTTTAAAATATCAGGAGAATTGGCCATGCCACTCATGTTTAAGAAGCTATCGAATCTACTTTTGGTTGTCTTTGGAAGTGCTGTAATTTTCTGTACTTCAATGACAATCCAATTCTTCAAAGTTTAGTTAATATTGTTACCAGGTAAAATGATTTTGTCTTATAATTACTGCATTTGTATTCAGATTTAGGCTCACCTTTGAAAACTTGGCAACTTGGCTAGGAAGTCCAACATCCTGAAATAATGCACACAAGAAAGAACGTAAATAAAAAATATTCCCAGTAAATCATTTATGTCGTCATTGACAACAAATTACCCTCTGCTTGGGAAGAATCTAAAAATAGATATAAATGAGTGGTGGATAAATGGATGGTACTTGTGTGTCCATTGGAATGTGTGGTTTGAAAATGAAGTTTGACAATTTATAAATGATTTATAAATTTTTCCAAACAGAAGCTTAAATATTGAACGAGTACTTCAGAATGCTACCTTTCTGCCATGGACACAAGCTTCATTGTTGTTCACCAGCACTCTTGCAGCCCATCTGTTGGCAAAAAAATTCAAAGCCTCTTTGCCAATTTGAAGACATGTTTTTAAGTCCAAAATATAATTGGCAATTTCGAAATTTGTAATTGGCAATTCCTTAGTCAAAATCACGTCCTAGTTGAATTGTATTAGGAGTTTATCAAATTGTAATCAAAGTCAAAATAGAAGTTATTGAGTCCTACTAATAGCAAAATAGTTGTATGGGTAGTACAAGTCTTGAAGGAGTACAAGGTGTCCAAGAAGATCACATATGATCTTTGGAATGCAATTAGAAGTCAAAGAAGTGTAGAAGTATTGTGCAAATCATGCTCCAGATTCTCAGTCACAAGTTGAAATGCATTTTTCACATAAAAAACATTGGAATCTGGACAATGCTATTTCTAAAAGAATTGCATTCCTTTGAGTTAGCTTTCCAACGCACTTTGAATTTACTCAATCGGATATCGGAAGAGAAAGTTATGATAACAATACTGATGTCGCTCGATCGACGTGGTTATCGCATTCGATTTTCAAGCTAATTTTAAGTTACTTTTCATCCCAAACACTACTCATTATAAATATACACCCTATGAGATATCCAAAAGTGTGTTTGAATCATATTTTCCATAGAGATCATTCTTTTGAAGATCCAAAACATATTTATTGATTCAAAAATTCAATCACCATATTATTTGAGCCATAGTTTCATCTAAAATTTGATTTGTTGATTTAGTCATATTATTTCATATTAACTACAGATCAAAATACATAAAATCTTTTGATCAAACACCAAACCATTTAATCCACCGAAGATAAATCGATACCGGGGATCGGGAATTGTTGCAAAAGCACAAATTCAGCGGACTAAGGTGAGGCACCGAAGTCAGGATTTGGCGCTAGGAACATGAAGTCAGCAGGGCTAAGGTATAAACCAGGAGTCGAGATTTTTTAGGAAGGAGCGCACCTCCAGTATGATCAAGGAAAACTGCAAAACTTGAGATCAGAAGTTCAACAGAGTAGATGGGTTAAGCGCACCTCCAGTATGATCAAGGAAAACTGCAAAACTTGAGATCGTAAGTTCAACAGAGTAGATGGGTTTGGACCGTACCGTAAGTTTGTTTTGATTTATAGTGAATTATTAACTGACAAAGTGTCTAGAGTTTTTACCTAATTAGGGTTTTTCTGTAATCATCTTTGGTGTTCTTTACTGCTTTAATTATTGATTGTAATATTCAAACTTCGAATAAATTAACTTATTTGACTAACTATCTAGAAATAATTAAAAAGTGACTTATTATTTTTAATTGTGTAATTCCGCACGTAGATCTAAATAATTTAAAACTTTCAAGTGGTATCAGAGTTTAATAGTGATCCCTGGCCAAATATTTTGTCTACATGAATCAATCAATTTCTAATCGGGATCTGAGTAAGAATTGGAAATTCGGGAGGCTTAGGACCAATTGATTGACGAGAGCCTTAAGTTGAAAAAAATGAATCGCTCTGTCTTTAAAATATTGAATAATCTTGAATTAGAAAAGGAGAGTATAGTAGCCAAACTTGAGGAATCCACTAGAAGTTTGAATAAGTTAAGAGTTTAGAAAGAGTCCTCAAATGTTAAAATGAAATCTCCTATGAGTGATCTGGAAAAATCAAATACCAAACTCCAATCTTTTTCTAGCAGATCTAAGAAAATTAATAACATGGTAGGTTTGAATAAAACAATTGGGAATAGAAGAGGTGTAGGCTTTAATGCAACAACTTACCATACCGCTTCTTTTTAAAAAAATAAGTTTGTACTTGTCTTAAAGCCTAAGGTTCAAAACTTGAGACCTAGAGTTACTCCTAGGTTCATTCTCACGTGTCACCATTGTGGTAAGGTAGGATACATAATCTAAGTGTCATGAACTCTTGAATAGGAACAAGACTAATAATGTAGGTATCCGAGGATCGAAATCATCTATAAAAAATAGATTTCCTCTACCTAAAGTTCAAAATATGAAACTTAGGGTTGTTCCTAAATCCCCACGTCATAATTGTGGTGTTTGAAGTCACATTAGACCTAAGTGTCGTAAGTCCTTGGTTAGGAATAATCGTCAAGATCTAACTACTCGTGTAAATTTCTTGACTAACCAAGTGAGTCACTTGACTAATTTGATGACTCAATTAACTAAGATTACATGTTCTTCTGAGAAGATTTGGGTCAAAAGGAATGATGTCGCAGACCAAAGTCATATTGTTAATTACAGTATTGCTCACGTGGCTCTTCATGATAAGAACATTTTTGTACCTCATTGAGTTATATGTATGCATCTGCATTATCCGTGATTTCTATATATTTATGCATGCACATCCATTTATTGTATCTTAGGAGTTTCTTTTTTGCATTTTTCCTTTATTATAAAAAAATGAAAAAGAAAAAAGATTTTTGATAATTAATATTTTTGAACATGTTATTTTGTGATAAAAGTACTAATAAAGTTCATAGATGGTAAATTAAATTTTCATTAATTTGTTTAAAACTTGTTTGGAGTACTTGATATTGGTTATTACATGTATCTTATGCACTGCACACATTACTCTTGTGAGTGGGTTTTTTAAAGGGAGATATAAAAGATCTTAGGTCAACTAATTTAAATGTCATTCCATATTTAAAGTCAATTCACCACACAGATGATCGCCATCCTAAATCTCAAACACGCGGTAAAAAATAAAAAATAAAAGATTATTATTGAGTTTTAAAGAAAATGTTTGAACTACATAAAATATTGTAAGACAATCTTATACTTTTTTTAGCATATATGACTTGAGTGGTTAAGCCCGCAGGGTATCTTAATACCTGATACCTTATAAGTCATCTGACCTTAGAGTCATTAGCCTAAAGCTCATTACAGGGATCACGTAACAAACTTAATGAAGAAAATTCTGAACATAAGATTTGAAAATTAAAACAAAAATATACATATATATGTACTCACAGACGGGGGGAGAGAAAAAATTTATACAATTAATTATGAACTCTTTAATTTATAAGGTCCTAATAACATTGAGTTTGATTTCATACTTTGAAAAATATATTCATTCATCATTGATTATTTACAAGTCTTTTCTTATCGATTTAAGGTTTTAAGACTTGCTTATATGTAAAGGTGGCAATTGAGCCTAGCGGCTCGTGAGTTTTGAGAGCCCGCTCAGCTCGTTTTTTGACGAGCGGCTCGTGGGCAAGCCAACGAGCTCACCCACAAGCCGAGCCTCATCCAAAATCACTGGTTTTTCTATTTTTTTAAAAGTCTTTTCTTAAAAAAAAAAAAAAAAGAGCTCGCGAGCCGAGTTTGACCCGCGAAAACGAGCACAAGCAGAGCTCGTGGGTACCATTGCCACCACTACTTACATGAGTTTAATGGCATTTTTCACACATGAATAACTTATACAATTTATTTCATCTAGGTTTAAAATAAGTTAGGTGAAAAGTTTACTTTTTTATAAACTTGTACGTATAAATAAGCAAATAACTGTTCATGATGATAAAGTTGAAAATCTATGAAAAAATAAAAAAACAGTTGGTCTCGAAATTGGAAAATTTTCATTCTCCTATCACATGTTTGTGCATAAATTTTGCATTATTATACATGTTCATATTTTTTTACTCATTCATCTCTGTGTCTGACATGATTATTACTTGTCTTTCCTTTGTTATTTGTGACAAAAGAGGGAGAGATGTATATTTATTTCAGAGAGTTGATTATATGAGTTAAGGGGAGAATTTTAAAATTTTTTATTGATAGATGACTTAGGGAGAGTCATTTGATATATTTGCTGAAATTTACTATTACTGCAGTGCTATATTTTGTCTATATTGATAACAATTCTATAGTTTATTTCTAAATTTATAATTCACATGATATTGCATATTTCGGTGTTATACATGTTTTATTATGTATTTTATTTAACCTAGTTATATGATTTTGATTGTGATAGTTTCTTCTTGCTTTTCACGTGGTATTGTGATTTCCATATATTTCAGGAAACATGTTGACGACGTATTGAAGAAAAATTTAGAAAGTTTATTTTTGGGTAGTTTTGCACTTTTTGACTTTGAAATAAATGATTTTGTCACTGAATGCCAAATGGGGATATTCTTAAGTCCAAATTATAATTTTGTAATTGACAATTTTTAGTCAAAAACATGTCCTGGTTGAGTTGTACTAGGAGTTTATCAAATTGTAACCAAAGTCAAAATAGGAGTTATTGAGTCCTACTTATAGCTTAATAGTTGGATTGGTAGTATGGGTCTTGAATAAGTACAAGGCATCCAAGAAAATCACATATGATCATTGGAATGATATTATAATTCAAAGAAGTATAAAAGTGTTGCACAAAACATGCTCCAAATTTTCATTTGCAAGTAGAAAGGCATTTTCATATGGAAAACATTGGAATTTGGACAAGGCTATTTCTAGAAAATTTGTAGCCCTTTGCGTTAGCATTTCAAAGAATTTTGAATCATATCAATAGGTTATCTAAAGAGAAAGTTATGATCAAAATACTGACGACTTCTGAGCTGCCACTCATCCATCGCTGGCCCACGCTCAAGGGTCTTGGTTAACCTAGGAACAATCATATTCGATTTTCGAGCTGATTTTGAGTTTCTTTTCATCCCAAACACTACTCATTATAAATATACAACCCCATAAACGTCCCAAGGTGNTCACAAGTTGCAATGCATTTTTTCACATAAAAAACATTGAAGTTTGGACAATACTATTTCTAGAAGAATTGTAGTCCTTTGTGTTAGCTTTCCAACCCATTTTGAATCTCCTCAATCAAACATCGGGAGAGAACATTATGATGAAAATACTGACTACTTAGTTGCTGCTCGCTTATCGTTCGAGCGACGTGGTTATCCGAGGAACAGTAACATTCGATTTTCAAGCTAATTTTGAGTTACTTTTCATCCCCAACACTACCCATTATAAATATACACCCTATAGGACGTCCAAAAGTGTGTTGAATCATTTTTTTCATATAGATCATTCCTTTGAAGATCCAAAACACATTCATTGATTCAAAGATTCAACCACCATATTATTTGAGCCATAATTTCATCCAAAGTTTGATTTGTTGATTAGCCATATTATTTCATATTAAACCACAGGTCAAAACACACAAGATCTTTTGATCAAACATCAAACCACTTAATCCATAGGAGATAAATTGATACCAGTGATCGGGAGCTATTGAAAATATCACAAATTCAAGAAGACTAATGTGAGGTATCAGGAGTTGGGATCTGGAGTCAGGAGTACGCAATCCACGAGGACTAAGGTATAAACCAGGAGTCAAGATTTGTTATGAAGGAGTGCACCTCCAATAGGATCAAGTGAGACTGCATGAATTGAGGTCGGAAGTTTTACGAAATAGACTAGTCTGGACCGTACTATAAGTTTGCTTCGATTTATAATGGATTATTGAATGGAAAAAGTGCCCAGAAGGTTTCTCCGTGGTCATTTTTGGTGTTCTTTACTACTTTAATTATTGATTGTGGTATTCAAATTTATGATAAATTGACTTATTTGACTAACTATTTAGAAACAATTAAAAAGTGACTTATTTCTTTTAATTGTGTAATTCCGCACGTGAATCTAAATAATTTAAAACTTTCACGTGTGTATATAGAATAAAGAAGCTGATAGTTAAAAATAAATAGGTTCACTAGGGAGCATTATCTTTTGCAACTGAAGTAGCCAATCCCGCACCTTTACTTTTCATTTAAAATCCTGGAAAGAAAAAGTATTTTTATAGGCCCTTGAGTAGCTATTAACCGACATTCTTTTTATGATAATAGTTTCATCATTGAGATCCACGTCGCTTTAATATTAGTATAAATTTAATGTCCGGTCATAAACACTCTGATTGCTTGAAGTAACAACTAATCAAATTATAGAAAGTTATGATGAACGTGTCCTCAAGGACTAGATGGAAACTTGTTTACTTTTTCCAAGACCTCTTCCCAAGAAAACAAACAAGTGAAAATAAAAATTAAAAATTAAAAATTAAAATGGTCGTTAACTTGCTATCAAGTATGAAACGACACACATATAAGCCATCAGCATGGTGCAGGCATCCAAATTATTATCCACTCCAATGGATTGTAAAGGTTTTAGGTAGCCTAACAGAAATACGAGTTATTAATGTCATGTCTACATAATATCTACGCACGTGCAGGGGTGTGCACATGCATGTGAAATTATGAACACTATTAACATATTCCACTGATATTACATTATCGTGAATAACAAATGATTGGCAGAAAACTTACGCACAGGATGTAGGTGGGTTCCACACGATTCCTGCTATTACCACAAGCTGCAAAGCATATGGTCATAATAAAATGAAGTTAGTGCTGGTAGACAATAAGATAAAAATGAAGGCTACTTTTTATTTTTTTTCTTGGTAATCAGAAATGTATATTCCCAAGAACTTGTAGACGGACCATTGGAAGTTCTGATGTTTTAACATTACTAATCTCTAAAATAATAGCACCAAATTTAGTGACCTCACGTGTTTATACAAAATAATTCAACTGATGAAAAGAATATAAAGTTACAATGACAACCTCATTAAAAATCCCAGCTGGACTGTCCTCATAATTAGCAAGAAAGAATCCACCAAGAGTATATCTGAGTGTTGCAAAGTACCAACTTGTGTTATTTAAATAGAATTAACAGTTTAAAAGTTTAAATATGACCCAATATTATAATGATATCAGCTATTATAGCAACATAAGTACCCAAATGCTTCCACTAATCTGAAATCTTTGGGAATGAAAGCTCGAGCTGTCTCTGACTTGACAAGGTGAAGCTGGTACAAGGCACTGTAATAATACACAGCTTGTTTGAAAAACATGCTACTGTTTCTTTTCCCTCATGGAGAGAAAAGTAGCTCAATAAAATTAAAAGGGATGCTCTACTCAATGAACGGTAAGATACTTGCCTGCCCTTGAATATCCATGGAGCTTTTCCATATCCTGATGGAGAATTTGTTTCTTTAACTTCCATGGTCTTGGGAAACTTAAAATCAAATGGTTCATCTACTAATAGTTGCAAAAGGAAAGGAAAAGTGACAATTAAAGATAATGGTGCGAGTTTCATTCTTGGAACACCTTTAGAAAGAAAAAGAATATAGCATAAAATCGAACATCATCATCCATAGATATCGAAAATCACAACCTCTATGCTAGATTAGATTTGCCCATCTCTTCTATCCTTTTTCAGTAGGCACCAAATATTTTCATCAACCATGCTACGTGTACATCATTTTTTACATTGTATCACATGGCAACACCTCATTGGACAGTTNCCTGATGGAGAATTTGTTTCTTTAACTTCCATGGTCTTGGGAAACTTAAAATCAAATGGTTCATCTACTAATAGTTGCAAAAGGAAAGGAAAAGTGACAATTAAAGATAATGGTGCGAGTTTCATTCTTGGAACACCTTTAGAAAGAAAAAGAATATAGCATAAAATCGAACATCATCATCCATAGATATCGAAAATCACAACCTCTATGCTAGATTAGATTTGCCCATCTCTTCTATCCTTTTTCAGTAGGCACCAAATATTTTCATCAACCATGCTACGTGTACATCATTTTTTACATTGTATCACATGGCAACACCTCATTGGACAGTTTAAACA
>CAIGRH010084735.1:0-14010 GCA_903798295.1 Fraxinus nigra
TTTTTTTTTTTTTCCTTTCTTTTCCAAGTATGGCTAAACTCGACATATCTCGTACTCTACTGGTAATTAGCTTTTGAAACCATAAATCTGATCGAGTGAGTTCCAATTTATCGACATTTGAATTGTTAACGAAATTTCCGCAGTTGAATGTATAATTGTATTATATTATTGACAAAGAGGAATGATATAGAGAAGTACGTTTGGGAAAAGGGCTTAGAGAAAAAGTTAGGCGTTGAAATATTACGATTTTTAATGTACATTTTCAAATATTCGGTATCGGAGAAGAAATTGTAACTGTTTTTTTTTATGAAAATGACATTAGCCAGACTTACTTTTTCCAATAGAAAGATATCCCAAATAAGCCGAAGGAATTCATTTTGGGGAAATAGAAGTTTCGTGTACTCATTTTTGTTTCTCCCCCAAAGGTGAAAACGGGTAAGAATATGGTATCTTTTTACCACCTAAATGAAGCAAGCATGAAAACGATTTTAAAAGTTTTAACTATTATATTTATATAGAAATATTCTCTTATTCACGGTGATAATTTTTATCTTGTTTACTTGAAGAGAATCATACTGATGATTCTCACATTTAGAGAAACACGTAAGATTCTCCTGCCATATTAACAAGTGGATAGTCTTATCATGTCCACTGTGGGCAGGAGAACAAATTCATATATTTATATACTAAAAGTTGTTTACTTTAAAAGAGTTTTTAAAATGTGTGACGAGTCTTTGATTTATTCTCATTCTCTATCATATACTATATTTCGTTATATTCAGCAAGTGATGTTCGTAAGAGTATCTAAGAGAGAACGTTCATAGAAGGCGTCGCCCCCATCAAGGACAAAGTGGCAATGCCCTAAATATACATAATTGGAGAAGACTATAAAACAACAATTTAGTTTGAATAAAGAACCCAGAAACATCATAACTCATTCGAGAAATTAACGTAAAATCCAATTTTTATGGCAAGTGAAGTACATATATCCGGGTCCATATTCAAAAATGAAAAGCAAACACATTAGTTTAAGCGAGGCGGGAAGATAAAGACTAACAAATGCACGTTAATTGGATATTTCTTCTCTTTTTTCGTCCGGCAATAAAATTAAAGTCGAGACTATTTGATACGGGACACAAACAATATTGAACTATATTAGTCTTTTTTTCATATTAATTAAAATGTAAATACTATTTACTCAACGCATTTCCATTCACATTTTCTTAATAAAATAATTTTGTATAAAATAATATTACACACAAATCTAAAACATTTCATCACTTTTCTATCAAACATTCTCTCATCAATCACTATTTTAAAAATCTCATTCTCATTAAAATGAGATTCAAACACAAGCTAGACGTAAATTCAAAAAAAAATTCTTATTCTACTACCATACATTCTCGAATAAAATACAATTTCAAAATAAATTTTGGCAAAAAAATAATAGGACGCTAAAGTAATAAATAAAAAATGGTAAATATATTTGTACATAATATGTGTCATAATGATCACATGGAGGCCCCTATTGGGGGCGTCTGTGGGCCCAGGCGTGCCCCAACAGGGAGCCTCCACATGGCCATTATGACACACATTATGTAAAAAGTTATGTTGACGTAGTATAACTCAATAAAAAATATCTCACCTCAAAACGGTTGAAATTACCGGGAATGGCCGGTGGACCTAAAATTTGCATTTGCCATCAATTTGACGTTCATTTCATTGGTGCCAAAACCCGCAAATGTACCTAACCCCGGTCAGATTCTAACCCTATAAGTGACCCCAGTTGGTTTTATTTAAACACACAAATTGTGAAAGATGTTAGCTGGGTAGTGAACTGGTCTTCTAATCTCCCCCCCATCCTCAACCTCCTTGCCCACCCACCCCTCAATCCTTCATCTTTTCTTCTGTAGATCAACAGATTTAGGCCATCCTCTTTGGAAAAATGGTTTCTGAATCAATTAACAATCATGTAAGGGAAAATTAGGAGAGAAGAAAAAGAAGTGCAGTGCAGTTCTTGATTACTTCCTTTTGGGTTTTTGGTTTATTAGGCTTGTGGGTTAGGATTTGGCCTCAAAATTATTTATTTTTCACCTTTCTTGGGTTTTGGGTTTTCTTTGCTTTTTCTTTTGATGGGTTCAGAGGCAGAGAATGTGATAAAGGGTGAATATGGAGTACCCAAGAAAGAGCAAAAGTTTCAGAGTGATATTACATGCATACAAAACTGTGTTTTTTTGGATCATGGGAAGTTGGCCTTATAATGAAAAATCTTGCTCTTAAAAGACTCAATAAGCACACAATCTCTCTATCAAACTATTTTGCTAAATAAATTTCAAATAAACAAGGTAAAGGGTTGTTTGAATTTCTATTTTGAATTGTTAGATCTGAAAGAGACTGTATCGTTTGCTTAGTCACCAACAATGAAGAGACTTGGCAGTTCTGATTCCTTGGGTGCTTTGATGTCCATCTGTCCCAACACTACAGGTGCTAGTTTGAAAAATATTCTTTTCCGCTTGTTAGTTTCATTTTGAATGGATTTTCTTATGTAATCCCAATGATTCAAACATATCATCTCCATGTTTTCTTGTCCCTATATTTAAGCACATCGAAATTCTCAATATGAAAACATTTAAGTACTGAATCTGTCTTGTTTGTGTACGTTTTGTTGTAGATGAGCATAACCAAGGGAACAATCATATTTACGCAAGGGAGTTTCAGGCCTTGTTGGAAGGCTTAGATGAGGAAGGTTGTGTGGAAGAATCAGGTGGACACATGGCCGAGAAGAAAAGGAGATTAAGTGTTGATCAAGTGAAAGCATTGGAGAAGAATTTTGAAGTGGAGAACAAGCTCGAACCAGAGAGAAAAGTTAAATTGGCCCAAGAACTTGGTTTGCAGCCAAGACAGGTGGCTGTTTGGTTCCAAAACCGTCGTGCGCGTTGGAAAACTAAACAATTAGAGAGAGATTATGCCGTCCTCAAAGCTAATTTTGATGACCTCAAGCACAATTATGAAACTCTCAAACTGGACAATGAAACTCTACTCAGTGAGGTACTACCTTAACTTGTTCTGATCACCTGTTTGATTACTATATAAAGGAGTTCTTGTGTCAAAATATGTAGTCAAAATTGTGTTACCTATGCACTAAAGTTGCCGCTTGTTTGAAATTTATTATGTGGTAGATTGAGGAGCTGAAATCGAAGGTATATGAAGATGGCAAAAGTGAAGGCATAGTTCGCGTGAAGGAGGAAACAATTGTGCCTGAAACTGATGAAAAAAGCAAAGCTGAAACAGCGGTGAATTGTCTGCTGACTAAATGCGATATTGATTCTACTCATCTGAACTTGGAGAATTTCAATGGAACCAATGGGGTAATTTCTGCATCAGTTTTTACTGATTTCAAAGATGGATCCTCTGATAGCACAGATTCAAGTGCTATCTTGAATGAAGACAACTATAGTCCGACTGCTGCTATATCTTCATCTACTGGTGGGGTGAGCCCACATCAATTCTTGGACTTACAGAATGGAACCACTTCAACAATGGCTTGCACTTTCCAGTTCAAAGACCCGAAAGCAAATATCATTCGAGATGTCCACAAAGCTTATCAGCCACAGTTCGTCAAGATTGAGGAACACAATTTTTCCGGCGAGGAGTCATGCAGTACTTTCTTTTCAGATGATCAAGCTCCGACCCTCCATTGGTACTGCCCTGAAGACTGGAACTAGATCAATCCACCCCAAAAATCATATGTGATGATAAAAGTAATTCGGCAAATGGGAATCGGAAATCAAGCCATCCAAACAAATTTTGTACAGAGTTTAATCTTATAATTATCATTAAAAGTACGTACTCAAGGGTCTCCTTCTCCTTCTCCTCTTCTGGTCGCGTAGAGAGAAAGAGAAGCAAGCAAGGAGGGGCTGCTGGGGGTGGGGTGTTAAGCTAGGTAACTTCAGAATTCACGTGGGGTTGTAGGGTAGAGAGAGAAGCATATGTCGGCAATGGTAAAAATCCTACTTTATGTCAATAATTTGGTAATAAATTGGACTCTGGTTTGGTAATTACACCCACTGGTTTTTATCTTTTGTTACTGTGAAGCTTCAAAATCCTGTAATGGAAAGGTTTTCAATTTCATAAAAATCCAAGTAGAATGCATTTTTCATAAAATTGACAAAAAAATTAATTTAAAGTGATTATACTTTTGGGATTCGAACATCATTTCCACTTAACCAATCAAACTAACCCTTGGAACTTTTTCCATGCACGGTGATCAGGATAGGTACTTTATCGGTACTTTTTCTGGTTTTCTTTTGAGGCACTAACAAAGCCTCCCCTTCTACTGATCCAGCTTCAGTCCATATTTCGTCGAGTTTAAGAAATTACTTATCAGTAAATAAGTATATTTTTAAAAAATTTACTTTGGGTTGATTCGCAGTAAAAGTATAATAAAATATATGTTTTAAGTAAAGATTTAAGTTTAAATGTCTCAATTCATTTACTACGGGACTGGACAAAACATTTTGCTTACATAGTTGCAAAGCTATCACGATAACAATGTTAGAAGGGGCAATTGCGTACGTTGTAGTATTCCTAAATGACAAGTAATGGTGATTGGTATTTAATGTGGCGATAGGTGCATTACGTGGCATCTACGTGGCAAATCAATATATATTCAACAAATGAAGTAAACGGTTGAACATGACGACTATACACAACTCTTGTTAGAGTTATCTCTGTATTGGATATGATTATTTGAATCAAGATTTTATCAAATCCCTATCAAGTTTTCAACACGATACAAATTCATAAAAAAAAAAAAAAGTATTAGTAAAATAAATCGAGAAACGAAAACACATTTCTTTTTCCCATCAAATCTAATGAACAAGTGCATGAAATGTGGTAGGAAAAATGTAGTATATGTATGTGCATGTGGGCGTGTAAAATGTTGCTGAGTAAGTTATATTGCTAACTTTATAATATTTAATAGAGAGATAATATCGAAGTCCTCCTTTCTCCTTTTTCACAAATCATAAATACAATCTTTCAGTTAAAAAAAAATAACACTAACCTTTCATATTTTTAAATTTAATTATTACATACACACTTTACCACTTTATGAGATCTAATATCATCTAAGGTGTTATTGAATATTGATATATCTAAAGTACTCTTGTAAAGAAAAATGTGATTTTCTACAATTACTTATAATTTAGGTCATGTTTGTTTCGATTTAAAATCAGATTTTAACTTAAATCAAAGTCAAACAATTAATATTAATCATATATTTCATGGGTTCCACAACTTTTTAATCACACATTTTAAAAACTTCTATTATAATCTACTTAAAATTTAATTTTAATCTCCACCAAACACCTACTTAATTTGTTCCATTTAATAATTAATTAATACTTTTAAGACATTTCTAAGAGTGTTTGGTGTAGATTAAAATCAAATTTTAAGTGGATTGTGATAGAAATTTTTGAAATGTGTTGTTGAAAAATTGTGAAATTCATGAAAGATATATTTGATATTGATTGTTTGATTTTAACTTAAATTAAAATCAGATTAAAATTCAACCTGCGGTAATTTGAACATATTTTTTTTTTTTCAAAATTGATTTTTTATTACTGCACGACAAGCCTAGATGGGCATATATTTGTAGAGTAAAAGTTTAACAGAGATAGCAGCATAAAAAGTCGTGCACATGATTGGATGCCTAATATACGTGTCGATTTACAGCCGCAGCTTTTTGGCACTTCGTTTCATAGTTTAACTTTTGTGTGTTAAAGTTTGGACATCCGCAATTATTCAAATTTTAACAGCGACGTAAGTCAGTGTTTGTCTCACGCTTATATTTGTATGGTTAATTTAAAGAGCATGTTTGGTTTCACTGTCATTGAATTTTATGAAAATTTCAAAATGATCGCTAAACTATTTTTTTTTTATATTAATAGGCAGTCCCTCATTTTTCACAGTTACACTAAAGATCACTAGGGTGAAAGCATTAACCTAAAAAACCTATTGTCATGTTAGATTCAAACTCGAATACAATAACGTCAACTAGTACGTTTTGTCAGACGAAGTCACGTTGATTTCACTTAAAGGTGTAATTGTCAAACATGTATTTTTCATATTTAGCTTGCAAATTCTTGTAGGTGAAACACTAGCTAAAGATCAAGAGATATAAACGGTAGATGGAGACATTTACTAAATAAAATACTATATTATGCTTCAATAACCTTAAATCATTTTTTTAATTTGCATAAGTATCTTACTTTAGTCCGACGACTACTGACTAAGAAAGTTTAATTTAGGATTTAGGATTGACATGTCGAAGAGCATTGTACAAAATAAAAATTATCCTAAAAAACTATATATAATCCCAAAATAACAAAACATCAAAGATTTGTTTTGAGTCCCATTTTTTGGATTAATAAATTTTTATATAATAATTATTTATAGAATGTGGAATTAAAAGTAGCGGATAATTTTAAATTATATATAATATTATTTTATCGAAATAATATATCTACGATAATAAGTTTGAAAAAAAAAATAAAAAAATTCAGGGGTATATACCATCTCATTCACACTATCTTCGTAAAGTAAATCGACTTTTTCTTTTGGCTAAATTCACGCCCAGACGTTGTCCCAGAGTTGCACATGCTTCTTGCATTTGCCATCTGATCTATCTAGGAACGACCTTTTCATTATTTCTTTCTTATTTTTTCTGGTACTAAGACCATACACGTGTTTTGTAAACGTGTGCAATCTGCATAAAATTCATCATTTTTACTGCTAGACTCTAGAGTCTGTTCTATACTATTTTTGAAAAGTCATAAATTATATTTAAAATTTTTACAATAATTTTTTGAAAGTATTTTATTTAATTGGTCTAAGATACAATTTTCAAGAAATAAAAGTAAAAGTAAACATAGAATCGAGACATATCCATTAAAAGAGTTAGGTGGTGTTGTTGAAATACAAAGCGATTAGAATAAGTCCTTGTTTGAGCAAAATGTATTTTAGAATAATGATTTTTTTGAAAAATGTGTGACTAAAAAAAAAGTCATCGTATAATGTTATTTTATTGAAAAATATGTCATTTAAAATGAGTTTTAGCAAAATGAATTTTTATAAGAATGAGATTCAAACCAGGGCTAAGTGTACGATAATAATTTGTCATAGTTCGCGATGATTGGTCAACAAACTTTATAAAATAACAGTCATTAAAGATTTTATATAAATTTAATTTAATTTCATCAAAATCGACCCATCTTGTTCATGAAAATAAGAATGATAAGCAAAATAACAATTTTTCCCCAAATAAATAGATTATGCCTTCGTTTATTTTTCATTTTTCATTCATAAAAATAAAAATATAATCGTTATTCATCACATCAAAACATCAATTTTGAATTTCGATTTCTTGTGTGAGACCCAATAATGACTATTTTTCATTCTCATTCTACAATAATGATAATCAAACGAATGCTATATATTACTCTATGCCTTCGTTTTGGTCCCTATTATTTGAATTTTTAATGGTTGGAATAATTTTATTTTTTTTTTTTGAAAAATATGTGGTCAAAAAAAAAGAAAAAATTGAAATTACATTTAATATTATTTTATTAAAAATGGTGTGATCGATAAAAGGGGAGAGAATAATGAATAATTCTTTGCGGGTAGAGAAACAAAAAGAAAAGAGAATCTACTTTTGTTGGATTTCCCGAAATATCCCTACATGTCGCAGAGCTGTTAAAGTGAAAGCGTGGTCCTCTGCATCAAGTGGGTCCCAGACGTCGCTTTCAAAAAAGTGGGGTCACATGCGTTTGTGGGTCCCATTGGTGTTGAATACCAAGTGGTCACATCACTTGGATTAAAATATTGAAAGGGTAAAGATATAGGAATATGTACAAATCCTTTGATGGGTGACACTTTATCTGCTCCAATTGATTTTCTTTTATTGCACGCAATTTTGCTGCTACAAAAAATAAAGTGCGAGACAAATGTTGATAAGGACACATGTGGTTCCACAGCTTGTTGATGGTATCATGCCCTAACGATATATACAAAATTCAAGAATATATCAATTCAGCCTCTGTTTGGTACACATTAAACCCCCGTTTGGCCTCTATTTTATTTTTCATTACATTACATTAATTTTTTTATCACTCTTCATTTCAACCACACATTCATCAAATAAAATAATATTACACACAAATCAAAAAAAATTTCATTAATTTTCTATCACACATTTTCCGATCAATCACTATTTCAAAAATTTTCAACACCCCAAAATAGGGGCCAAACAGGGGCTAAAATTCTCATTTTCATTCTTCTACTCATTTTCAACCACACATTCTTCAATAAAATAATATTTTCTATCACATCAATAACTTTTACTTTTTTTTTAACCACACATTTTCCATCAATCTACTATTCTAAAATACATTGTTTCAAAATATTGTGGCTCAAATGACATTAAGCCCAAATTTAATTCTATATAATAATTATTAAGCAAGTTTAATTGGATCTAATTATATTTAATCAAAATATCTAACCTCTTTCCTTTTTGATTGCAAATCACACTGACTTCAGGTGCTCCTGTTTTAATTTTTAAAATTAACCCCACTTTGCTTATTTAATTAAGATATCTCCACTTTATTAACTTTATGATTATGCCAATTAATTAATTACAAATACTCGTTAACTTTTGATAGTTCGAGGCAGGTAGCACTTAAGGTGGCATGCTCCACTTTGTTCACTCAACAGCACAATACTCGTCACTTTTGCTTCTTGCTTTTGGCGTTACTTTCTCTTTTTATACTTTTTTTTTTTTTTTCATCCATTAAGTGATTGTTGATTAGGCACGTACACAATAAACTGTGCATGCAAAGAATATATTTATTTTTATGTGCGCAAAAGGGGGTGAAGGAAAAGTCACGCCGATCAAGGATATGCTTAGCTTTATATATTTTATATTTTGGCACCCTAAGTAGCCCTAAAGTTAATTCTATGTTGGAGCCTGGAGGGCTATGGGAAGAAACGATTGCTTGTTGAGCCGATCTTAATGTAAAAATATGAAAAAGAAAAAATAAATTAATTAAACTTGTGAGATTATTTTGATGGATGAATTTAAATAAACAAATAATATATGAAGGTATAAAAAGTAAGTTCCCTTGGATAGACCTTACTCAAATTTTAATGTTCGAACCGGCAATATCCAAATTTTGGCATGTCCAGCTTCATTTAAGTGGAAATTATATCTATATTAAAAGGTTGGACCCAAACTTTGAGGGCCCCGCCCCGCCCCAAAGCATCATAGATGAGGTAAATCACAGGATGTGCCTCAGTAGACCAAGGTACAAGAGCTGTCGTACTAGTGCCCACAAAGAGTCAAATTCTAAATTTTGTTAGAGTCAGGAATCGAACCCTCACATTGTGACTTTTAACTCAGTTGAGACTATTTCACTCATGTCATTTGCACCACTGAGCTATGCCCCGGGGGCGAAATGATTTCTATATTATTAGGTGGGCAGGTAACTCTAGCAATATGGGAACTTTAGGTAAAAGGGTTGTAGAGGTCTTTTGGGTAACAACAATAATGATAATGATAATGATGATCACCAACATAATTTTATGTCAATCTTTAGAACGGAAATTTCTTCTTCAAGGTTGACCCGCCAATGTGTGAGAGATCGAATGAGCAGATTCTTGGACATCAACGAGCTAGGAGGGAAATGGAATATGAATTAAACACCCTCCATTCAAGAGGTCGTACAACATGGAAGACTTGGCTCATTGGATTTGTAAGTAGAGTTTTAGTGAAATTGGTCTGTACCTAGATCTGGTTTAGGTATGAGCTAAGATGTCGGGTTTATGTGTTGTGATGTGAGTCTCACAGTGACAAATCATGTGCTCTATTGTCTTCTAACTCATTTTCTAGTAATAAAACATGTTATTATTCAATTGTGCTTCAATGTTTTGTTTATCCTATATTCCTTTTCTTTGCTGAGAATGAATGAATTAAAAATACAAGGGAAATGTTGTTTAGAAAATGTTATGAAGATGGTGCAACGATGATCCCAAATAAATTGCACAAGTCTCAGAGGCAATCACAAACGTTTTCTAGTTGTCGCGGAAGAAGTCCCAAACATTTCAAACCAATTGCATTAGAAGTCTCAAACCTTTAAAACAAGTTTCAACAGAAGTACGAAATCTTTTACTCAGTTGTATCCCAGGTCCTTAACCCTTTGTAAAGTTCCTAAACAATGTTTGGTTTAAATAGGACAATTTCCACTTCCAATATATATAACATAAAATTGAATGTATAACACTAAAAAAAGGATTGCAATGCTGAGCATTCTTTTCATTTTCACTTGAATTGAAATGTACATCGTCAAAAGAGCAGTTCAAGTTCATATTTGCAAAAATGTCAAAAGATCATCTTTGATCAGGAATGTTATTAATCTCTTACAAATGATTAAAGACAACACAAAAAATAGTCTAAGACAACACATAAGCAGTACAAGCTAAGTTCTTTTTTTCTTGCCCTTCTTCTTTTGTCTATGTCTAAGACTCATTTGATGTAAATGCTTTTCTCTTGCCTTGTAATGTTGGCTGTGATTGTTGTTGAGTATCTACTTGTGAACTTGGCTGGGTACTTGCATCTGTAGGCAATGAGGTTGTGCATGTTATCCAATTATGGCATATTCATCCACATCTTCTACGTGTCATTTTCATATTCGTTTATGGAATTTTTATACTTGCGGGTAGTTCAACTTGTGACCTTTTTCTCATCTTCTTTGGTCTGTCTACCTGTTTCCTTTTTATGGGTGGATCAAGAAGATGTCTACCAAGTTCTGACCATAACTCTGGACTTGACATCGGTTGGATTACTGGGCTGTAGGTCTTAAGATAAGCTTCCTTGGTGTAGTATGCATCAACGTACTCATTTATGTCAATGTTTCTATAAAGCATATCAGAGATAGAATGAGAACAGGGAATTCCAGTAAGTTGCCATTTTCTACATGCACATTCTTTTCTTATCAAGTCTACACTTCATCTCATACCATCTCTATTGCCGACCTCAAACTTCTAATTACTAGCATAATCTGCTTACATCTACCTTTACCATTTCAATTATAGTCATAATTCTAGGACCCAAAGCACGATCCCATCTTTGTGTTGCTTCCCTTTTTTTATTAATCATCATCATTTGTTGGTGTCTAATATTCTCCAGCGGTGATATAATTGGCTTTTCTCTTGCAACAACAATGGAAGAGTTGAACGCCTCACATAAGTTGTTAACTAAGATGTCACACTTACTAAGCTCCTGAAAATGTGATATGGTCCACTGTGAGGCTGGTTTCTTATTGAACCATTTGAAGGTTTCTTCATTAACTTCTTTCATTTCAACCATTCCATTCTTCCAATTTGGCACAGTTGTTGCCCTACCTGTAGACCAAAATAGACTTTTCAACATGAGGCCCTTGTGCATCAAAGTAAAGTTACAGTACATGTGTCTTGCACAACACCCATGCTTAGCTCCTTCACAAAATTTGTTAATGGATTCTACCAAACACTTCTGTTTATCTGAAATAAAGGTCCAAGCCCTACTATTATACATCACAATGTCAACAATCAAAAGTTCTATGAACCATTTTCAATTTCTTTTGTTCTCAACATCCCTACAGCCTATGCAACAAGGAACATGCAATTTTCTCCATCAATACCAACTGCAGCTAGCAGCTGCCCACCTTGTTCATTTTTTAAAAAGCATCCATCCAAACCAGTCTGCACGCTTACCTGAATTCTTCTTTGCAAGCCCCCAAGCATATGTAACATCTTTTGAATGTGGGCCATGAACCTTCAATTTGAACCGTGCTACCAATATTTGTTCTCTTAAGTTCTTCACCATAGTCCCACAGTATCTTGTACTGCTCAACTACAAGACCGTTGATAACTTCTAAACATGTAGCTCTCATCCTATAAAATTGATGTTTTGATATCTCATACATGCAGTCCTCCTTCACTGTCTTAATGAAACTGCTCATGATAATTTTGGATCTAACCTGAATTTACGTATGTATTTCTTTGCCAAGTACCCATAATTTACTCTTTTGTTCTGCTACACCATTGTGCAAGTATATTCATCCTTGAATGTGTTAATCCTGAAACTTTTATCTGACTGTTGGTGGGCATATAACTCCCATGGACAGTTATTCTCACAACTTACCCTTAGTATGTTTCTTCATTCTTCACATATTTTATCCGGGGTTAATTATCTGATTAGCCACTGAACTTTACGTGAAGTTTTCAAAAATTCATTGAACTTTAAAAATTTCCTCATTAATCGTTGAACTTTACAAATGTAATATCATCCATCACTGAAAACTTCAAAAATATCTTCATTAGTCACTGAACTTACAAAATATTACCCCATCAATCACTCGATGACTAATGGGAAAACTTTTGTAAAGTTCAATGATTAACGAGAAAATTTTTGTAAGTTGAGTAACTCCTTGGAATCCTTAAGAAAAATTCAATTACGAATCAAGAAATTAATCAATCTTTAGGTTTTTTTAATCTTTTTCTTTCTTTTGTTTTTTTCCTTGTAGTCCTATTCCACGACCTTGTCGATTACCCTTGGGATAAAGGATATTCTTTTTCTAAGTGTGACGATGCAAGAGAGAATAAAATTATGGGTAGGAATATAGAAAAAAAGAAAGAAAGAAAGAAAGAACTAAAAAAACATCGAGATTGAAAAATTACCCGATTCGTCACCGAGCTTCGAATGGGTCACTGAACTTCAAAAGATTTTTTATTAGTCGCTGAGCTTTAAAAATGTAATCACATTCATTACTGAGAACTTCAAAAATTTCCTTGGTAATCACTGAACATTACAAAATATAAATGTATCCATCATTCATTGATTAATGAGAAAACTTTTATAAAATTCAGTGACTAATGGGAAAACTTTTGAAGTTTAGCGACTCCTTGAAAATCTTGCGCAAAGCTTAGTAATCAACCAAGTAATTAACGTTATCTTATCATTCTTGCATTTTGTTACTAAATATTGTACCTGCATCCATCAATATCTTTATGTTGTCAAATATCATGCCTACATGGAATAGAGCATGTAAATTGTCTGTTATACCATTACTACATAATAAGAAATGAAAGAAGTATAAAAGATCATTACCTATCTAAGATTTTGGATTTTGCATGTCAATTGTAGGGTTAAATCAAATCTCACTATATACATATCATCACTATCTACAAAATTATCATACACCTCCACAGCATAGTGTATATGGTCCTCATGTTGACCATGATCCTCTGCATTCCCTCTTTCTTCCACCTTCTCCAAAACCTTACCCGTGTCGACATCCACAACTGAAATATCATCTCTCACATTTTCATCCCATGGCAATTCCAACACTTCAACCATGGGCAAACACCACAACTCAGCAATCCTCCTATCCCCAAACAATTTCACTAAATTCATGAAGTATGCACCCTTCACCAACCAAAACGATGCCTCACTAAATCTCGTCTTTCCAATCTTATAGAGATACCTCATTTTTTTTTGGGAAGGGAGGTATCCTAACATTTTTAAGGTATTGTCCAATAGAAATCTATTAAACCAATCCGGATTCACGTAGTCAAGATATGCTATCTTACCATGCTCGTAAACAAAATTGCACATCTTAGTGAATAATATACCACTATGGTGTAACTTTATGGTGAAATAAGTAGAATTTTCTTCTGTAAAACAAATTCAATCAACATGATAATTAGGCCCAACCCTTAGTCTCACAGTACTGTTAACCCAAGAATAACTAACCAAGAGGGGGGTGAATTGGTTTTCAAAACTTTTTCGACACTTAGTCTCAAAACAATTCAACACACAAGATATAAATGCTAAGTATGATACGAGAATTAA
The DNA here is from genome assembly GCA_903798295.1 of Fraxinus nigra. Taxonomy (NCBI): domain Eukaryota; kingdom Viridiplantae; phylum Streptophyta; class Magnoliopsida; order Lamiales; family Oleaceae; genus Fraxinus; species Fraxinus nigra. Next base: position 13,949 of record CAIGRH010084735.1, read on the forward strand.
ATATGCAAGTTAAATAATTAAATTCGAGTATAGATATAGCACAATTAAATAGCGATGTGAAG
>CAIGRH010084736.1:0-18359 GCA_903798295.1 Fraxinus nigra
ATTATCAAAAGTGAGATGTGCCCAATAAAGATTTTGATATTTAAACTCTAGAACATGACGGTGTGACTTTGAGAAATTCTTACAATATCTCTCGTCTAAGTTTACAAGTATATAATTATGATCACTTTGTGTGGAAAAAAATGCATTTGAATAATTATTAGGAACCTACATGTGCGAAAAATACCTTGAGATTGGAAATAAGAGTATAAGAAGTGATTTTGCACGAGAGGCACGAGGAAAAATTGACCACACGAGGATGAGGATTATGATTAAATCAACAACACTTAATTGGTTGTGTTCTAGTATGGGTGTGAGTTTAAAATTGGCTAATCAAACACACACACTAAGTCAAACATCAGATAAGTAAAAAATTATTTTTGATATTGTATCTTTCTAAAGTAATGTTCAAACTCGAACCTGAGGCATATGGTAAATCGTTTAACATTGAATTTGTTATTGGAGATTTTTTAGTTTAGTGATATGGGTTACTCCTAAGTTTTGTTTTGTTTTCCTTTGTTCGAGGACACAAAAATATTTTATTTTAGGTGTGTTTGATAAGTGCATTTTTTGTGTACTTATTCGAGTCATATTACTAAAGATTTTGTGTCGTTTTAGTACTGAATTTTATTTAATTTGGGTTAATTTTATCTTATTTTAGTTTTGAACTCATTTCTAAGCAATTGGAGAAAAAAGAATGATTAGTTTGCCAATGGATAAAGTTTGGGGACTAATATGTAATTGAGTAAAAGTTAAAGTACTAAAATCGAAGTAATTTAATGTAGAGGACTAAGATGGAAGAAAGAATGAAAAAAATGACTAAAAGAAAAAATCGAGAAGTCTTTATAACTAGGCAGCTGCCCAGTTATATAGATCGGGCGGCCACCCGACCCTTAATCTTAATTACAGGTGCTACTTATTATGCTTGGGCAGCAGCCGCCCCATTTATTACTGGGCACCTGCCCATGCCAATTCGGCTAGAAACATTTGTTTAATTCAAAATTCAATTTCAATAAGGAAACTTTCGCTTGGATTATGATATGCACAATTTTTAAAGATCTTTTGGGACCCTTTAAAGGGATTATAAATATCATCTCTCAAAATATAATTATGGTATGGAGAGTGAATTGCAAAAGGAGGCAAATAACAAATCAAGATCAAATCCAAGAAATTCAAGATTAAATTCAAGAATTTCCTGGTGATGAACAACAACCTTTATATTTTTTGCTTTCTTCTTCGTAACATGTTAGACTAAATTTATTTGTATTATGAGAACGATGAACATTATAATATGAATTTTTAATCTTTAGTTTTATATATTTGACATTGAAAACACATTTTTGGATTTTGAATGATTTATATGATTATCTTTTCTCTATGATTATTGTGCACGGTAATTGTATGAATTCGGTAGCTTATTTTATGCATTTAAAAGAAGGAAAATATGTTCGACATGGTGGAAATTGTTATAGGATCCGATAGAGAATATAAATATACCGCTATATTCTTTGTGAATCTTTAAGTGTTCATAAAAATTCATGCACTCTTGTATTTTCAAATCCATCATAGATATATAGTTGGGTCATATATGAGAGTATGTTAAATATTACTCGAGAGAGATTATTAAATAAAATAGGAACATTGATTTTTCAAAGTTCAATCGTATTGTCAAAGTGTAGAACTAATATTAAAATTGATTATTGCATGAGAATTCGAGATCTTAGTGCATTTGTCATTTATTAAACACATCAATTTGCATTTAGTTTAGTTAATTTATTCATAATTGCATAAGTAGATTATTTTATTCATAATTTTGTCACAATTGTCTACACCATATTATTCATATTTCGGTTAAGGTCGCGATAATTAAAATTGAACAAAATTAATCTCAGTGGGACGATATTTGTACTCAAAATTCACTTTATTACTTGTTAACGAACCATACACTTGCAATAATTTTAATTCAAAAGATATTTTCACGATCGAATAATTTTGATAAAAGTAGATCATAGTTCCCTTAGATTCTGAGGTTCTCGCATGAAACTCTAGACAAAGGATGATCTATGACTGCTTAGGTCAAGAGATCCAAGAAATAGGATCGAAACCAAAAATTAAAAGCTAAGGTTATAGATTGTTATGAGATGTTCGATGAATGTATAATAGAAATTTAGAGTATTAGAACCTGTTGTCGTCGATCTCTAAGAAAAATATATTTTACCTTTGAAATTTCTAGATCTATATTGACCGTAAGAATTCTAGAATTAAAGGTCTGAAGTACTTTTCCTTCATATCGAAGGCTTTGATACTACCATTGGTCCGATAAATAAAAAACTCTAAAATACGGTTAAGTAAAAGAGAATATCAAGATTTTTTACCACAAAGGATCAGAATGTTCAGCAAAAAAGAATACTCATCAGGTTGAGTTTTCACAGAAGTTGCTGACTCTCTACAACCACTAGCTCAACTAAAGAATGTTCAAATTTACAAAGAATACACCAAGTTTCACGGATAAATGTCCTCAAATACAAATTTCTCTCACAACTCTCTTCGAAACCAAAATTACACCAAAAAATCAAATGTTGCTGCTCACCAAGAACAATATACAAGTCGTCTAACTCTCTACTTACATCAAATCTCACCAAGAAAGAAGAAATTAAAGAGAAGACGAAAAGTACAGAGAAAGAGAAAAACGATAGCCTTAAAAATTCTTTCTCAAATGAGAGATAATTGCTATTTAAAAGACACAATTACAAAACCCTTTCATCAAGAATAATGATATATGAACCACCAATTTAGATGGCTACACTTTATATGTTGAATTAAATGAGTTATGTAAATTTTCATTTAAATGAATGTATTATTTAATGTTATATAATTGCCACCTAAATCGATGCTTAGCACTAGTGGTGATGAATAACATTTCTCTTTCATCAATGGTCAAAAAATTGCCACACGTCATTATCTTTGTTGTTTCCATGGCACTGAAATTCACTTTGAAAACAGAAGGTAACAACTCAATCAATGAACAGAGCCAGCAGTCTAAGTAAATCATTGGGCTTCATCAATTAAAAGTGGCCCAATTGACAGACATGATTTGTGTATTTTGAACGTTACAAAATTTGACAGTAAAGTTTCTAAAACATGGGCATTAATCCTTAATATATTCAGTCTGCATACTAAATCCAAAATTTTGTTCAAAGTAGTGGGACCTTATCTCTCTGGCTTCCACTTCAACATTTCACAAACATATATTAAACAACTTCAAAGTTAGAACAATGAATGAAGCTCTCCACACACTTTTTTTAGTACTTGAAGCCAATAATAAGACAATATTTATTTCTTTGTTTACAATAATTTTCATCTTCTACATTAATTAATCAAAATGGGGATGCACCCTACATGAAATATATAGAAACATAGAAACAGGAACAAAAACCCCTTAAAATCTGATAAATTCAGCTCAGACTGATAATGCATAATCCCCTAAACAAATCCAAAATTAAGCTAAATTTAGCAGCTGTTCCTGTCCCTAATAAACCTACCCCCTGACTATTATCCAGAAATTATTGATTACAACCCTTATCTTTATTTTTAATTTTGTGTTTCCTATCCATTCTCTTTCCTGCATGAATGGCCCAGCATTGGTTGTCTTCATCCAGCTTTCCAGATTGACATGGATTTTAATTATAGTATTAGCTAAAATATTCTTGGAATTTCTTTTGCTTGTCTCTACCTGAATGTTCCTCCAAAGGTAGGCGTCCAGAAGTCAGTTGCAGTCTCGGCAGCAACTGGGAAAGTGCTTGATATTGGCACAAGGCGAAGTCCTCGGCTTTTTAGGTCTTGTTTTGACCCTCCTTTGGCAGGAAATTTATCGGCAGCCTGCATAAAACACCATGATGGTCATTTTAAAATATCAAATCCTTGTACATTCTTTTAAATTGAATTTATGCATTTCGCAGTTAATAGTATCTTTATTATATCAGCTAAAAAAACATTTTAATTACTTGTAATTTTTTTAATGAAAAGGTTAAAATGCACTATCATGTATGTGTATTTGTAATTAAAGCCCACTATGGAACCTACAATACTATTTTTTTATAGTCTTCTTAAAGGTTTCCCTGATGTTTCTTTTAAACTTTGGAATTTATTAAAAAAATAAATAATAGAAACGATATTTTTTAAAACACTTTCGATTTTTGCTGGAAAAAAAACGCTAGCCTTGTTGGAATTCTTGTACATTATAGTCGTACCTGTTGATGTTCTACAGATGAACCATTTTTCATGTAGGCAGTGCTTAATACACTGACTTGATGATGAAGAAACTTGATATAATCAATTGTTTCATGGAGAACTGAAGCAGTATCAGTCTGAAAGAGTAATTAACAACATAGCATTCAGTTAGTATTTTTAGTACAAAAAATAATTAGCTTTGAAATGAAGTGCAGGACGCTAATTAGTTTTCAATGAATAATTAGTCCAAATCTTTACCTTTCCGAAAGGTGAAACCAACTGTTGGAGGACAGTGATTCTGTCCCCTAGCTTCTCTTTTCGGACCTGATAACAAATCTTAAAGAGTTCTCATCCATTTCTTTTTACAAATAATGATTTCACTTGTAAAAGGAAAAGCATAAAACTTAATTTAGTCAAAAGCTCAATCCATTATGTAGTACCTTAATGGTTGGTAATGACGACGGTGTTTCAATTCGCGAACGCTTTAATGCAGGTTCGCTGCTAGTTTTCTTTGCCACTGAGCTTAACCCTCGAGTTTCTCTATGGACACCCTAAATTTTTTTTTATCAAGATTGAAGCTTTAATTCGTTGTTATAAGAGAAATAATAAATCTGATAAAATCGGACATCCACAAATCAAATACAAGGATTAACAGTGATTCATTCTTAAAGCGAAAGCAGATCTTTCAGTATAAATAAGAACTCCTAGAAGAATCTTTCAAATAAATAAGAATATTATATGAATCAACAAGGGGATAAGTGTACATATAATTAAACTCCACAAATCCCAACAAATTGTTATTTGCTAAAATTAGTTTTATATATTGAATAGTTGATTTCTACACGGTATAGAAAAAAATATGTTTACCTTGTGAAGATTAGGTTTCGCGTTGATATTTGATGGAGGGGAGTGGGATTGTGTTGAATGGAGTAAACTTGCTCGAACATCATTCACAGATGCATCCTTGGCATTCAACAAGGGTGTGTTATTATAGAACCGTAAATGATTTGCAGGTTGTTTATTTGGCAATGAAGGCTTTATCAAGGGAGAGAGTTGGGGCAAATAAGGTGCAAATTCATTCATCTGGTAACTTGTAGGAGATTGGTAGCTGTTCATTGCCTGGTTTTCTAACGATGAATTATGTGGCTGAGAATCTGTATCGAATAAAAATTTCAACAACAATGAAGTGTTAATGGAAGTATCTTGTCCCCAGTTCTTGGAATTCCAGTCCTTTTGGATCTGTGGACAGCTCACCCCAGTTTGGGGCAGATAATTGATGCTTGAATTCAGGTTTTCTTGTAGTATATGAGCACAATTTCCCTGAGATATTCTTCCATTTGCACTGTAAAATGACAAGAAGAAAAGAGATTAAAATTCATCAACTTGACATCCTTTTCCATAAACGATAACAAAGTAAACAAGTCTAAAATATACTTCTTTTAGGGCATTCAATAGAACACGGAAGAGTAAGGATTATTGCTTAATACTAATAATTAAATCTATATACTTACAATAACTCTTGGTTCATGTGATCAGGTGTTGATGATGAAATTTCAAAACCCATCATTTGCAGGGTTGAACCAATCGATATGTTGCCATTGGTAATAAATTCTGAGTCTGGTTGCTGAGGTTTTTGAACATCTTGGAGTACTATAGAGCCATCAGAAGGCGAACTTGAGTCATCGTTAGACCTTGTATTTATGTCCATAATCATGTCATTAGGACATTCAAAGTTTGCGATTCCATTGATATTGGATGAACAAAGGGAAGAGCCAAATATATTTCTGGATGAATTCCACCAGTTTCCTCCACAAACCTCGCCTTGAAAGTACTCTTCTGCCATGGAAATTAAATCTCTTATTCAATCCTTTGACAAAATTAACTTATTTTCCAGCACCAGTCTCCTTGTTATATATATATATATATATATATATGTATATGTATATGTATATATGCAAGTGAACTTTAAAGTTGGTGCACACGTAGTTACGTGTTGAATCATCTTGTTTAAAAAGTTAAAAATGAAATAAATTTATTTATTTAAATTATGTTTTCCACAGGTCCGTATATGTGAACACAAGATTCAAGTCGTCATTTAAATGTTTGACATATATACAACTTTCATATATAGGTGACGATGAAACTCAAATTCAATATTTCTATCGATTCTAACTTATTTAATTTATTTAGAAATGTCTTTGAGTCACATATGTGAAACGATAGAATTGTACCCTACACTTGAATTAAACTTCCGATAATTGGTTGACATTTTGGGTGGTTTACGATTAGAAAAATAAATCAATGAGCTAACAAATATTGAACAATGACATCCAAAAAGTAAAAGGAATTTTGGATGGAATTCTCCTTCATATTTAATATTATCTTTACTTACTTTATTATTATTTAATTCCTTTTCATTTCTAGACGACTGAGGTACGAACCCTAAAAAATTCCCACTTGTTTACAAAGGTAAGTGATATGATGGAGAAACTTGATCTGGCTACCACAACGTCACACTTTCAGCTGAATTTTGTATCTTTTGCCAAAATAACTATTTTTTCATTCGATATCTAGTATTAGATTTTATTATTTTTATCATTCAACTTGTTCACCATCGAATATGTCATAATTGTTTGTCTACTAGATCAGAATTTCAGGAATTCACTGTTAGTAATATGGTATTAATGTCAACCTTGAGAGAAAAAATAAAAAAAGAAATAACGATAAATATGAAGCTACGTGGCGTTGACTTATAAAAGTCAAGGGCGAGTTAGGCCAGTTTCACAGTTAGATTTTCCATGACATAGCGAAGACCCTGGACTTCATTTAATTTCTTTCAATTGACACAATCCAATTAATTATTAGTAAGATACTATTCAGCGCAGAGAATTTTTGTGGCATTCGACTTGTTAAATGTATTCGTCAAAAATGGGACCAATTACAAATAAGTCAAGAATCACTACCTTTTATAATTGTTAGTCTTTTGGCACACTTAGGTCTTATGGTAGACTGATAAACTTGGTTTTTGTTAGGTTTTAGATGTTTTGTAATTGGCGATTCCGTGAATAAAACGATTGAAATTGATATATTATAAAAGGTCAAGAAGTAATGTACAAATAGTTAAAAAGTTAGGTGTTTATGTTTAGGGTTTCGAGAATGGGAATAGAAGAAAAACGGCACAGATTTTTGTTAGATTGTCGCCAAAGTTTGACTCAAGCTACAAAAATAAAAATATTGTCGCTAGACTGTCGTCCCACCGTCGTTGAGCTCTCACTTGAGCGACATAGTTATCCGGGAGAATTTTATTTCGCGATTTAAAGGCTTTTTACCTGACCCATTCGTTTCCCAACCTACCTAAAAATACCAAAACACATTTGTACGAAATTTCTTAAGGTTGAACAATTGAGAGAGCTTCATCTGTGAGACATTCATTCTATTTTATCTTTCAACCATCATCTCGTGAGATAGTTTTGGTGAGAAAAACATCATTCTATTAATCCAAATATCATACCACTACTTCCAACACATCTATTAGAGTTGTTGAAGATCAAATGAAGTATCAAGAGTTCCTATATGTGAAGAACGGATCGTTCTTCGTGATCTATGAGAAATAAACGAATTCACAAAACTTGGAGTGCTGCAGGATAACAGATTCCACAGAAATCTTTGGCAATATCAGTTAAGGATTGGTGTAGAGGAGCATGGGATCCACGGAGAGCTGTAAGGAGTGCAGTCGGGAGATCAGATAGTACGGATTGTCTAGTGTGATAGACTGTAAGTTGTTAAATTCGTTTATAGTGGATTGACCGGCAAATTACCTGGATTTTTTCCCAATTGGATTTCTCCACGATCATTCTGGTGTTGATTACTGCTTTCGTTATATGCAAACTCCGGTATTCAAATTTAGGACTAAACTGACTTGTATGAGTGTTGATTACTGCTTTCCTTATATGCAAACTCCGGTATTCAAATTTAGGACTAAACTGACTTGTTAGAATAATCATCTAGAAAAGAATTAAAAAGAAAATTGTTGCTGTTTAATTCGTTAATTATTTTAACTACGCATTATACACATATTCACCCACTCTAGGTGTTGTTATGGTCGAACTACATATTTTTTCAATTGGTATCAATCTTTATCCATGCCTTAAATCGATTCTTGACCCTTAATATATTATTCTAAATGAGTCAATCTTTATCCATGCCTCTGTTCTTCGACGGAAGCAATTATACTTACTGAAAAATTCGAATGAGAGATTTCCTTAAAGCGTTGGATGAACGTATTTGGATTATTGTTAAATTTTGCAGATGTTGACCACTAAGTTTGAAGAGATTAGAATGAAGTACGATGAATTCTATGCGAAATTGAATGANAAGTTTGAAGAGATTAGAATGAAGTACGATGAATTCTATGCGAAATTGAATGATATAGTTAACTCCAGTTTTAACTTAGGTGAAAAGATTATCGAGTCAAAAATTGCTAGAAAAGTCCTTAGATCACTGTTCGAGTGGTGTAGATCAAAGGTCATTACGATAGAAGACAGTAATGACTTAGATGTCGTTAAGATTGATGAATTCGTAAGATTACTTCAAACTTATGAACTTACTGTTTCACAGCCTAAAAAGGTTAAATCAATCATTATGAACACTGTTAGAGAATAGGAGAGTGAGTCCACTGATACTTAGACCTTTAGGGACGACGAAATAGCTTATTTCGTTAAAAAATCTCAAAAGGTGGAGGAATAGGAGAAAGCACCAGGAACAAAAAAGTGATGTCCCTAATAACTTCTCGAGAGGTAGACGTGAGAAAAACACCTCTAGAATTCCCATTAAGAAATCTCAATATGTTTAACGTCACGAGTGCAAGGGGTGTGATCAGTATAGGAATGTATGTCCTAATCTAAATAGGAGCTCATATAAAGAAAGACGTAAGGAATTAGCAGTAACCCTGAGTGATGAAGAGTTGGATTCGAACGATCAAAGTGATACCTCTGGTAGTGAGGATGAACTAAAATTTATGGCGTTCACGTCTATAGTTAAGATTGAATCTAACAAGGAGAGTGAGAAGACTAAGAGCGTTAGTTGCAGCGAGGAGTCTGAGAGTGAGAAAGAGTCTGATATTGATGAAGAGATCCATGAGACTTATGATAAGATGTATGAGGATAGTCTTAAGATTCTAACTAAAAATAAAGTCTTAAGTACGAGAGTTACAGAACTTAAGTCCGAAAATGAGAAACCCTTAGCGTACATCCAAGAATCTACCTCAACCTTGAGTGAGTTGAAATTCATGAATGAATCTTTAGATACTTAGGTTAGGAATCTCACCGGTGAGCTTGAGAAGAGCTCTAGAAGAGCTAGTGAGCTGACAATTGAAAATGAAACCTTAGAAATTCAGGTTAAAAATCTTCTGAGCGATCTAGAGTATTCCTAGTCTCAACTTCTTGCATTTTCTAGTGGTTCTAAAAAGTTAGATACCATTCTAAGAATGGGCAAGCCTGTTGATAATAAGGAAGGTCTAGGATACAATAAAAATGATCATAATGTTATTAGTACGTCCAAGACCACATTTGTCCCTAATATTGACCGGCTTAAATATGTGCCTAACCTAAGAATAAGGGATATGTAGGACATGTGTCTACTAGACAGCGTAGGATCCACCAACCTAGGAATTGATATCAACATTCTCATAACTTTGATCGTAGTTTTATCCATACATGTTTTCATTACGGTGAGTTAGGACACATAAGACCTAGGTGTCGTCATTTCCTGAACATCAATAGTAACCGAAAATTAAATAGCAATAAGAATCAGGAGCTTGTTGGTCAGATTGACTTTCTTACTAATCGGGTGAGTCAATTGACCAAGTTAATGACACAGATGACTGAGAATATTCTTGTCACTAGGCAAGTTTGAGTGAAGAGAAGTGATCTGAAAAATATTGAAATCAGGGTACTCTTACAAGTAAGAGCATTTGCATGCCTAACTAATTAGGTATTTTTGATGCATGCTCGGATTTTTCATTGTGTGAATTGAGTTATGCATGCATCATGTTTATTTATTTGTTCTCATGCATTTCTATTTTCTGTTCTGTTTTTGTGAATTTGATTTTTTTATTTTGTGTGCTTGATGCATTCAAATTTTATACGAAAAACAAAAAACAATTTTTTTATTATTATAATTAATTTTTTTTTAAAAAGGGGGAGAACAAAAATGTTGTTACATGAAATTGTTTTTACAGTATGATATACAATATTCTTGATTTTATAGGTCATAATCATGTATGAGTTTATTTAGTGAACTGTAATATAATTCACATTGTTAGCTTATTATACTTTTGGAGTATTTAATATATGTCTCTTCATATACCATCTGCATTGCACACACTATAAACTTGATAGTGAGACTTTACCACGTGTGTGAGATTTAAGATGATAGTCACATATTAGTAGGGTGACTTTAAATGTGAATTGACCATCTTATTTAAACCTAATCTCGACATTATCCTTGCAATAATAAGTGATTATATGAAAAAAAAATGAACTCAATATCTTGTGCTACTTTTCAAAGCTTACTTGACTCGATAATAAATCTGCGGAATTTCTCATAACTTGGTGCATATGGTCAACTGACTTGGGTTAACCGACCTAAAGCTTGTGACAGGGGTCATGATAATCGCTTAATGAAAAGAAGCATGCACTTAAGATTGAAAATATATACATGAGCATTCATGGTTATGATTGTGATATAAGATAAGTTTTTTATGCTAAAAGTCAGGGGGAGGAAACGCATTTCCCATAAAAATGAACTTTCATATGTAAGTTTTAATATGCTTTACTGATTTGACTTTCATAAGTAGAAGAATATACTTATTAGTAGTGATATTTTACAAGTCTTTTCTTACAAAATTAAGGTTTGAAGTCCTACTATTAGATGATTAGTGATACTTAACACATATGGGTTACCTATATCATTTACTCTATGGGTAATATGAGTAAGATTTGTGGAAAAATATTATTCATTGTATATACTTATGACTGCTTATACTTACTTTATTAAGATGTTGTATGTTACTTGTTATCTCTTGTCATTTTGTGACAAAAAGGGGGAGTAGAAAAGAAAATCATAGAGAGCTTCTCAATCTGCATATCATTGTGTTTTCTTTTTATGTCTAAAGGGTTGTTGAAGTGAAACATAGATACATTTACCTACTGCTTGAAATCATTGAAAGTTTACAGTAAGGGAGAGTATGTGCATATTTAATTTCAGTTTCACTAAATTAAGTTTTTAATGTTTTTATAGTGTCAATATTTCGTTTTGATATGTTGAGTTGCATTGATACTATGTCTTAGTTTAACCTGTGATATAAAACTGAAAAATATGTTTTATAAGTTACAATTGTTTAAGTGATTCTTACACTTAAACTATTTGAACCATATTTATTATTGATCTTATTTTTCATACATTTTTACACTAGGTATTTGAGTTGTCTATCTCAGGAAACAAGTACCGAACCAAGAAATGTAGATTTCGTTCAAAATAGTTTTTAGTTGAAGTTTGAGTCATATTTTGAGTCTGTAATTCTCATTTAATTACTACTTTGACTTAGATTGTAGTTTTGTCACGGAATGTCAAAGGGGAGTTTGTTTCGTTTTAGATGTTTTGTAATTGGTGATTCTGTGAACGAAATGATTAAAATTGATATATTGTAAAACATCAAGAAGTAATGTGCAAATAATTAAACATTTATGTGTTTATGTTTAGGGTTTCGAGAATGGGAATAGAAGGAAAACGACTCAGATTTTCGTTAGACTATCGCTAATGTTTGGCTTGAACTACAAAAAACAGAAATATCGTCGCTGGACTATCGCCCTACCTTCGCTCTAGTGACATGCTGTCGCTCGAGTGACGTAGTTATCCAGAAAAAATTTATTTCGCAATTTAAAGACTTTTTACCCACCCCATTCGTTTCCTAACCTACTTTTAAATACCAAAAAACATTTGTACGAAATTTTCTAAGGTTGAACAATTGAGAGAGCTTCATCTGTAAGAGATTCATTCTATTTTATCTTTCAACTTTCATCCCGTGAGATAGTTTTGGTGAGAAAAACATCATTCCATTAATTCAAATACCACACCACTACTTCCTACACATCTGTCAGATTTGTTGTAGATCAAAGGAAGTCGATATGAGTTCCTGTCTGTGAAGAACATGTTGTTCTTCGTGATCCATGGGAGATAGACGAATTCACAAAGCTTGGAGTGCTGCAGGGTAACAGATTCCACAGAAAGTTTTGGCAACAACAGCTAAGGATTGGTGCAGAGGAGCACGGGATCCACGGAGAACTGTAAGAAGTGCAGTCGGAAGATCAAATAGTACGGGTCGTCTAGTCTGGTAGACTGTAAAATTTATTTATAGTGGATTGACCGGCAAAGTGCTCGGAGTTTTTCCCAGTTGGATTTCTCGGTGATCATTTTGGTGTTGATTACTGCTCTCGTTATATTGATTGATCATACAAACTGCGGTATTCAAACATAGGCTAAATTGACTTGCATGAATAATCATCTAGAAAAGAATTAAAAAGTGACTTGTTGCTGTTTAATTTATTTGTTATTTTAATTCCGCATTATACACATATTCACCCCCTCTAGATATTGTTAGGGTCGAACTACGCGTTTTTTAGATTTAATCGAGGGTTACAAGAATATGTTCGATAGGTCGAATTGAATAAATTGAATAAAATTAAAATAGAGCATATGAAGATATCTCTTGTTATATATAGTATTGACTAAGCTAACGTATCAAGTCTGCAATAAATTTAGCATGTTTGGTTTTGCTTCTTTTGAAGAATTAGCTTTTCTTGATGATATTATCAAAGAAAGATGCAAAATGAGCCAATATTGGCTTCTTTTGTGTGCTTTTAAGCTAATGCCAAATGAGTCTTTGAAAATTAATCTAGTTGACCTACTAGAGATGTTTCAAGAGGGAATGAATAGTTTGAATTGTAAGTCCGCTGCATTTGCTAGGCAACTTCAATACTAAATTTTGAAATTACAATAAAAAATCAAAGGCTGCAAACTCGAGTCTAAGTTGGTATAGTTTAATTGGTACAAGTTTATTGGTAAACAAAAGTTTAAACTTTTATATATAAATAAAAAAAAAAAATCAAGCATATTCGTTTCTAAGAAGCGTATGGCGGCCAAGTGCCTCCACCGTACACGACGGGATTATGGTGGTGGGTGAAGTGGTGAGGAACTGAGTGGGCTGTTTGAAGTTGGAGGCAAAGACAAAGTGCTAATCATTCGTGGTGAGGGATGCTCACACGAGTCAAACCAAGGGTCCACAAACAACACGCGTATGACTTGATACTTTGGACCCTTCTGGCCTTCAAGTGTCAAAATTACTTGATTGTGACAGAGTTTATAATGCACTTTTTTTTTGGGGAGGGGGGGGCGGGGGGAATTTAAATAAAATTTTTAGTAGATTTTGAGAAAAATTGACGAAATGTGTGATCGAAAGATTGTGGATTCCATAAAATACGTAGTTAAAAAATTGTTAACATTGATTTGAATTAAAATCTAAATTTTAATCCTCACTAAACAGGGACAATATAAAAATTGAGTGAATTATAAAGATAAAATGGTGAAGTAACCACTCGTTTTGAGAATTACATAAATTAGTTCTAAAATTTGCTTTACATAAGACAATTCCATTTTGCACAATTTTTGCACTCACATCTAGTGATCTAGAATTATGAGTTCTTGAGGATATACTAATTTCTAGTTTTGAAGTATACAAAACGATAGGGAACTCTGATTCATCGTAGAAATATTTTTCTCTCCTTTCCGGTCATCTTCGTTACAAGAGTTCGTCTTTACGAGACCATCTATGATTGTGTAATTAGATGAGATTCAATATTACAAATTAAATTTATTTTTACGAAGAAATAACTCTTACAAAATTAAAAGATTATAACAAAATAATCCCCACTTAGTCCTCCCAACAACCCAATTGGGGAAGTAGGTTCAGTGGGATGACTCATTTGGAAGGTTTGGGGAAGATGAATTTAAAAAAAAAAAAAAAAAAATTGCAAAGAAATATTGAGTATATTCTTTTTCTCAATTACCTTAAAAATCACAAATTATGCAAACTAGTTTTTTAATTTTTGCCCCCATGGTCAGTTTTTTAATTTCTGTTCAAAAATATAATTTGGTCAGAGCCATCCACTCTTTGGATTTTACTTTCGTCTTCATGCAACACAGGAATGTCCTGTTTTATGAAAATGACGAGTTGATCCTTATTGCTCATGTCATGGCTGATGACCCGTCCTCCTATTTCAATTTATGAATTCATTTGGTAGAGCTCCTATTTTCACTTTTGCATATTGTAAAAAAGTTTAATGATAAAAGATATTTTTAATTAAATTAGTTTCTTCTAAAAGTATTTCGACGAAACACGTTCACGAAATTATCCAAATATATTTAAAATCAACTTCTTCCTCTCAAAAAATAATTTTTAACTTTTCAAAAATCATATCAGACGTCTCTGTCTAATACAGTTGTTCAAAAATGTAATGAATGAGAATTAGGAAGTCAAATTATAACTTTTTAAGTGTAAACTCTCCTACTCACACATGCACCGGCATATCACTTCATAAGCCCCATGCTTCTCTTTAATTACCACCAAACACTATTTTGGCTTATCCATGTTTGTTTTTAAGAAAACATTGTTATCTAAGGTAATCATTATTAAGATTAACATAAGTTATTAGTTCAGAGGTAATCATAATCCCTCCGTAACCTAAAGTATAAATAAATATTGTGCATACTATACTACTACTATATATTTCGTTGAGAAGTTGAAATAAACAGAATCGAAAGTTGTTCAATGTTATGAATTACTTTGTATTAATTTTATGGTACATACATATACGGATTTGATCTCCTCATCACCTTACTTAGTTTATACTAAGTACCGTGCTTAGGTGGCATACTACATTAGTGGGTAGTTTTTTTTTGCTACCTAAACACAATGCTTAGCATAAACTAAGCACGATATTTAGGAGATCAAATCCAGAGAGAGAGAGAGAGAGAGAGAGAGAGGATATTATTTGTTAATGTTGAAGTTGGTTAGACGTATTTATTAAGAGCTAGTTTGGGAGAGATTTTTTGAGGGAAGAATTGATTTTGAATAGTGATATAATGGGAAATGTGTGGTTGAAAAAGAAGAAAAATTATTAATGTGATTAGAAAATATTATTTTATTGAAGAATGTGTGGTTGAAAATGAGAATTGATTTATTGTAGAATTTGGAAAATCCGTACCAAACGGGACCTAATAAAGTGAATTTTGGTGTTATTAAGAATTTGCATAAAGAAAAAGTAATTAATTAACTAGTTGGGCCACTCATGATTAAGTAGGAGGTAATCAATTCAATTATAATATTTTAGTCCGTCGGTGCATTTGCAGCACAACCACCATGGAGTAGGTATATTGATACCTCAAGTTTCTAAAATGCTCTTTTAATCCAGACCGAGCTTGGTAAACAAGATCGTGGGTGTCGAATTTATGAATTTTCAAGTATATTTTACTTGTTTTATCGGTTAACCGTTAAGTGAATTTTGTCGAACTGAAATAGATATTTGATATTGTGGATTTCAGATATATAAATTAACGATCATTATTACTTTAGTGATCATATTGATATATAACTAACTCGTGACATAATTAGAATATAAACTTATATAATGAGGTCGGATTTGCTTTGGAAACAAAAAAATGTGGATATTATTTTGTGATACATCAAAATAAAAGAACACTAATGACAATAAAGTTCGTTTACCTCAAGCATAGGATGATATTTCATTTCATATTTGTGTACCTTGTGATGTCACTACGTGGTCATATTGAGGTGTAGGAATTGACAAAATAATAAAAGAATTAGAAGACCACGTGGCAGTCACATTGGAGGTACCCCCACATTCATTCAAAACCCCAAAACCACGTACAATCTATAGTCACTGATAATTCTTAAATGAATTATGCTAAGTGTACATTTCATGAATTACATCTTGTCTTACACTGTGTGAAAATTCAAAAAAGTGTTCGGGGGAAAATTGTGTGTGTGTGTGTGTGTTTTTTTTTTTTGAAAAGACTCCAATCATATACTAACATGTGACATAATGTAAAAAATGATGTAAAATAAGATGTACATGTATTATGATTGTTCTTATATTTATACTTATTGAACGGAAATTACAAAATTTTTGAGAATGAATCTTTACTTTCCTTGGTTGGCATTCCACTTTGCGGTCAATTGGAGCTCAATGTATTTTGAAGGGAAGATTTATGGAGTCTTCTCTACTACAATTTGCAGTTTTTGTGAAATTTCGAAATGTTTGGAATTTGTTTGTGAGTTCGAATTTTGATTCAAATATATCACGACATTACTCCATTAGACAGAAAGTTGAAATCTCGATTGCATTTTTTCCTCGTTCAACAAGATGTTATACGTTCCTAAATCTTGGATTACTGTTTTTATTTCGTTTCTTGAAATTGAATTTTCTTAATTGGACTAACCGGTCAATTAAATTTAAGTTAGCATTTAATTACGATAAATGCAGTTTATATCAATTTGATTCAATTTTATTTTATTTTATCTTGTTTTTACGGCCCCATATGTTTAACTTCTCTCATGTGAATTTGGAAGTTATAACTATTGCTGATTTATCTGTAGGTGTTTCAGTTATGTCTCCACTTACAATTAATTTTAGATTGAGGGTATATGCTGCAAATTGATATACCATTGTTCAATTTGCAAACAAAAGCTTGACTTTGTTAGTCTTAAGGTTGTTGTCAAATAGACGTGTTGGGACGTTTTCTTAAGTCCATGTCTTGTTTGTGAATTTTGTAGAAACTGATTAACTTAGAGAGAGCCATGGTTTTGGTTTCAGTTAAAAAAAATCCAAGAACGTCCTATCAAAAGATCCTTTCATCAATTGTAATAATTCTTGCATCAACCATATTGGTCTGGCATCGTACCGTGGTTTTTGTGCAGTGGCAGCCTCCCAACACACTCATCTGAACAATTTGTTGAGCCCAAGAACAACAAAGAAGTTGAGAAGCTTGAAAATGCTTTAAAATCTGATGATGCAAAAGCGAAAGCTATAGATTGGTGGCCAGATTGATGAGTAGAGATTCAATGTTAGAAGATATCAAGCCAAAAGATAGAAGTTTGGCTTCTTATTTTCGAAGCATGTCTTTTAATTCCATTCTTTTTTTCCTTCAAGTTTGATGTTTAAATGTAAATCATTAAGTCAATTTTGCTCACAACATTTTCTTTGTATTGATTTTTAAGTGTTAAAAATGGGGATTCATGTCACGATTTGGGGATCAGAAAGGTTTTACCATGAAAAATGTATGAATTAATTGAAATTTTTGAACCTTTTCAGGTAAATAGATCAAGTATTTTATAATTGATAAATGAAAGAGATAAATGAATGAGAATAAAGGACTACTATCCTAACCAAAATACGAAACACATGAGAGAAGCTTAAAAACTGCATAGATCACATTGAAGAGTTGACAGTGCATGCATTGAAACTTACAAGAGTCTGAATATGTGGTTTTTCGGGTGGTGGTCGTGGGAGGTGATAGGGCATGGATCGATTAAGCAGTGTAGATCGATGTTGATTTACGATCTTGTACATGATTATATGGGACGATTCATGCGTTTCACGTGCAAATAGCATGGTGGTCTTGAATTATCGACACGAATATAAATTTGTTAATTTTTTAATTTCTATCACTTTTTTGAAATTCTATCATTTTTAACTTATAGATTGTTGTGCCCCTAGAATAAAGTTTTTGTCACTTTTTATTTATTTATAATTTCTATAATTTTTTTTTTATGTTTGTTACTTTTTTTTTTTTAGTTTCTTACACTTTTTGAGTTGTCGTTTTTTATTTTCTATCACCTTTTTTGAATCTCTGTAACTTTTTTTAGTATTTGCCATTTTTTTTTTAATTTTCAGTCACTTTTTTTAACGTGAAACTTTTTTGAGTGTATGTCACTTTTTTTGAATTTTTGTCACTTTTTTGAATTCGTATTACTTTTTTGAGTACATGTCATTTTT